>VYZP01046687.1:0-25776 GCA_013400635.1 Hypocryptadius cinnamomeus | reverse complement strand
CGGGGGATGCGGTCACCTCGGGGGGGATGGGGTCACCTCGGGGGATGCGGTCACCTGAGGGGGATGCAGTCACCTCGGGGGGGGATGCGGTCACCTCGGGGGATGCGGTCACCTGAAGGGGATGCGGTCACCTGCGGGGCAGGAGAGTGTCCGTAAGTGGGCAAGCCTCAAAGGATGCCAAGGTTCCTGCAGAGGCTGCAGCCGCGCAGCGAGGCTCGGTAGCTTTCTATCCGGGGTGAAGGCATTCCCGGCAGGAAACACCCCGCAACCCCGGCAGGACCGCACCTGGCTGGGGCAGGTGAACAGTGAGAGGAGCAGGATGAGGTTTATGCCATCCCGTAGAGTTTGTCTTTTGGAGGTGTTGTTGCATGAGCTGGTTGTGTTTTAGTTAACTCTCTTTGTCTGTGCAAAGATTACATTTTATTTGCCTTCTTTTTTTTTTTATTGCTTATTCGTGTAAATACAAGTTGAGGTTTTGGGTCACAGCCCAGTTACATTTTGATTCAGTCAGAGTTTAATTTCCCCTTTTAAAAAGTGTTTTAAATAAGTTGGGCCATATGGAAGTAGAGTTGTTAATCAACCAAAGAAACTTGAAGGAGTTTGAAAAATAAGGTTATATATTTCTGGAGCCATTTCTTGAGTATTGAACCAGCACCAGTACTCAAACTCCTGATTCAGTCATTTCCTTTGTTGGGATCAAGACTTAATCTGTCCATACCTGTGTTTTCACAGCTGCAAAATGGGAACTACACCTATTGATGAGGTGCTTTACTTTTTTTTCGTTTGTTTTTTGGCTAGCCCTTAATTAAAAACAAGAAAAGCGGAGGAAGATCATTTGCAAGGGTAGTAAACAGTGCAAAATATGTCTGAGGGAATATTGCATGTTGAATGGAGAGGCTCACCAAAGATGCTGTGGCTGGAAGAGTGTGCACTGAGCTCCCTCTCTGTTGTATTCCTGTGTCATGCAGTTCATCCCTTCCCTGCTGCTGCTCTGAATCCTGCACAGTGACTGACACAAGCACCACGTGTAGCAGTGCAGGAAAAGCTGCACAAACCCCGCCAAAATGGGCTGGAGCTGTCGTGGAGTGGCAGGCCCAGCCTCTTTATGCCCCAGGTCTGGAGAGAAACGTGTGAGATGCAACACGTGTGAGCTGGTAGTGCACATTAACCTGGCAGCATTCTCCTTCAGTCAGAGCCTGGATACCCTCTGGGGGAATGGAAGGGCTTCCCTGGGCTGGCAGGTCCTCACCCTGAGCCAGGGCTCCATGCTGGAGGCAGTCAGGAGCTGCAGGGCTGTTCTGTCAGCAGCATGGGCCAGGGCTGGGGAGAGGGAGGCCAGAAGGGAGTTATGTAATGGATTCCCCGGGGGACAGGGGAAGGATGGGATGGTTTCCTTCTGCCAGGACAAAGAGCAGCTGTACAGCTGCTCTACAGCGTTCTCCCCAGCCCTGGGTTCCTGTGGAGCAGCGCAGGCAGGGAGCTGGGATCCTGTAACAGCACATCCACCAGTGCCACTTTACTCCTTCCAAGCTAATTCCTTCACAAATGCTCCTTTGCAATATCCTCATAAAGAGTCTGAGAAATGGACTGGAGCCACTCTGGCTAGAAAGGGAAAGCAGGCTCAGTCTGTGGGGAGGGGAAAGTTGTGATCCTCATTGTGATCCTCATGTGTCTCTCAGGGGTCTGAGGAGTGACAATGTGGGGTTACAGAGCACCAGGACAAGGCAGAGGTTCTGGGTACAGAAACTTATCCAGGATAAAGCAAGGGAGGGGGAACTGTCTCAGAAGGGTTATTAATTTGTTCCATTTGGATGAAATAAATAGAAAGACTGGAATTAAAGGAGATAATTTGTGTAAAATAGTAGGTTTAATATTATTTGAATCTGCACACTTGATCTCAGCCAAAAGGCTGAGATAGAGGGAGCAGAGAGAGTTGAATTATCCAGACTATTGTTGGCCAGCACTGGATTTTGGAAGGTGATTGGCTGGTGACAATCCAGAATTACAGACAGGAGATGTGCAAAGGACATCAGCCAGCCTTTAATGGCTACAGGTGCTCGGGGCCCTGGCTTCAGTTCCCATCCTCGGATGCTGCCTGCAGAAGCACAAAAGGGACATACATATTTATGAAATACCAGGTTTTATCCACTTTTTTCAACTTTTCCATTTCTGCTGCCAGTTTATTCTCCCTGAGGACAGACTGCTTTAAACCAGTATGTCTTCAAAGATAGAATGCCTGAAAACTATTGTTTTTATTCAGTTCAACTTTTTAGGGCAAAAACCTGGTTTTCAGACAGACAAGGCATTTAATCACCAGTAATTCAGAAGATCAGAACACTAAGATGATCTTGTCATTAATATAGAAATACCCTAAGTGTAGTTAGCAAACAGATTTATATGTAACTGCTCTAGATGTGAATTTAGCTGTTTCAAATTAAATAATAAAAACTATTTTATGGAGAACATATGCAATTATTATTGGGACAGTAACTGTGTCAGTGACATTTTATTGCTCATACAATATGTTCTTTCCATGAATCCATCCCTGATCTGCTTGATGAAGTAGCAAAAATCTACTTCCATTATTTCCATAATGTAAAATCTATTGGTCCTCGAGAGCTTGAAGAGCCCAGGGCTGCATGTTTTGGGAAGAATTTTTTCACTGGAAGGGTGCCCAGGGAGGTTTGGAGTGCCCATCCCTGGAGGTGTCCCAGGAATTCCTTGAGGTGGCACTCAGAGCTCTGGTCTGGGGACAAGGTGGGGATGGGGCACAGCTTGGATTTGCTGTTCTGGGAGGGATTTCCAACTCTGGTGATTCTGGGATTCTGGGGGGTAGCTGCTCATCCTGGGGCAGCTGAGTTTTACAGACACTTGAGGGGTTTTGGCCTCGTGTGCTCCTGGCAGGTCAGGTGTGAACTGGTGATGAAACAGCAGGTTTGTGCAGTGCTGGAGATAAGAGATCAACATCAGTCTTGCTCCACTGCATGTTGTGTTTATGATGAGGAGATGAACCTTGTTCCTCTCAGCTGGATAATTTATTTATTTCACACGGTAGGAACAGCAGTAGCAAAGCACTCATCATTTTATTTTAAAAACCCCTGGCTTATAGACTGTGTTTACCATGAGAGTTTTCTCTAACCATTGTTGAAATGTTTTAAAACTTGCAGTTTTAAGCTCTGCATAAACACCCATAGCTGCTGTTGTGTGTGCCTGGGGAGGGGTGCCCTGGTGATGTGTGCTCACAGATCCCTCTCTGCTCCACGTTCTTGCAGACAGAACAACAACAAAACTTTCTTCTTGCAGGACAGTTAATGTTCTGGCCCAGAATTACAGCACCAGATGTGTTGCCACAGAAACAATTTAAAGGGGGAAGGAATTGTGAGCAAATTGTCTTTCTTGTGGAAAATGTTTGAGAGCCTCTCCTTGGTTTCCCTGTTTCTATCTATGTGTGTGCACAGCAGAGAATAAGGGACAATTTTGCTTTTGTTTGGTACATCTGCTATTGGTTTAAAATTCTCTATACAGGGTTGAAACTTGAAAAATATTCTATTATGGGCATGACTTATGTACCTCAGAGACATTTTTTATTAAATCCTGATTCATTTTTAGAAACTTTTTTCCTTTAAAAATGTGCTGTGTGCTAGCTGATTTACTTACCTCCACTTGCAACATGCTTTGGAAAATATTTCCAGTCACAGTTGTTTCTGTGAAAGGAAGAAAACATTTGACTTTATAGTTATCCCAGATTTGGATGCTGAGAATTAGGATCACATTCTCCTTACTACAACTGACATGCTGATGAAAAGAGGGAATGTTTACAGGAAATATTTTGATTTAATTTTGCCTAGGAAGCCTTAAAGTAGCCAAAGCCCTTGATTTTAGCTAGCATTTCTTTTTCTCAAACCAGTGGACGTTCTATTCAACACACTCTTTTCTCAGCTGTTACGAAAATAACATGAATAACGATATGAAACATTCTGAACAAAATGCAATGTGAATTAGCTTAATATGGCCTTTTGACATCTTTGATCACAGCATAACATCTTTGTCCTGCAGGTTTGCATTCTGTTTGGGGAGAGTAATGAGAGGAACATCCAGGAGGGTCCCAGCCCTGGCAAAATTTTAAAAAGTCCACAATTCAGACATAAAGAGCCTTGTTTCCACAGCTCTTTGTGCTTCATGCATTTGGGAGGTCTTTGTCCCTGCACATTTTGAAATACTGCTGGCTGTGGAACTGAAAGAGCCATAACTGGTTTATCTTACCAAAAGCCAAGGAGAAGTTTGGGTCTCTGGAGTGATGGAAAGATTTGCCATATGCAGTTTATGCATGATGCTGCCCATGATTTGGGAGGGAGTGGACACACAGGGTTATCCTGAGAAACCTCCTGTCCTTATTTGTGTGTTTAGCATTCCTCTCTGTGAGAGTTAAGATTATTAAATCTATTTTCTTATAGTCAGACTTTCAAATGCCCCTGGGTCTGGAAATACACAATTTATTCCCTTTTTTACTCATTCTTGTACAAATCTGGAATCTTCACTTTGCCTCTGATGAAAATTCTTTCTGACAGAAACATATCCAGGTATCCCCGAGTCAGGAGCAGTTCTTGTGCTTTAGAAAGCAGTTTTCCCTTGTTCCAAGTGTCCTGCCAGAGCCCTGGATTGCAGTCTCAGAGCTCTGGAGCTAGGCTGCATGCCATGTCCCACACTGGAGTCCTGGCAGCTCCACAGGCATCTGCATCACCCAACAAGATCTGCCAGGCCGATAAGAAACTCATTTCTCTCTAGCATTCCGTCTCCAGGCACAGCTCCAGCCCTGGGTGTGGAAGGAATGCAGAGCTGGGGCTGGAGCTTGTGTCTGCCCAGGTTAGAAATGAGCTTGCAGTGGGAAATGTGGCTCTGGGTGTGCAGCCCTGCTTGCCTGGGACACCGCAGCTTTTGCATCCAGGTGTCTGCTCTGGGAGCTCTCTGGGGTGGGACCAGCCCTTGTGTTCACAGGCTGATCCAGGGGTGCCCTTAATTAGTTCACATCTCTGCTGTTTGATCCCATGAGAAGGCAGCTTGCTGTTTCCTTAGGCAGTGGAGCTTTCCCAGACAGGCATTGTAAACTGGAAATATAGGTACTTGTAATTTTCTTAAAAACCTCCTTTGGGCTTGAAATGTCTTGTGCTTGGTTTCAATCCAGTATTGACTAAGACTGGAAAGTGTGAATAATGTCAGTTCAGCTGTATTTGAGTTATTCAAATGAATTTAAAACGATGTACTTTCCACTTACATTGTTCCATAATTCTCTGCACTTACATAACCTCTGTTTTATTATTGAAATTGCTACAGACTTGAAGAGGGAAATATAATTTTCCAATACTGGGCCTGAACAGATAAACAGGGAGGCAATTCCAAGGCCTCAGTGTGCTTTAAAATCTGAATGTTTCTGCTTTAATGTTGGCGTGAATAGGTTTGTACTTTTACTAGAGCAGAAGAAACAGCACCTCCATAGCCTCCCCTTTCCCTGGGCACTGAAGTTCTGAGATGTTGCCATTATGTAATTGAAATTTCACAAAGAGGGTTTAGAAGATTTCTCCAGATTGTAAGGAAGGATTTTGTTTGATGAACTCTGTAAAGTTAAAATAGCAGGCCAGGCTTTTCCAAAGGGATGTTCCCAGTGCAGCTGTGTGAGCCAGCACTGCAGCCCAGGCCGTGTGGCTGAGACTTGATCTGGACAGAAAGTTCGGTGGCTTTGCTAAAGTTTTGAAGGCAAGTGGTTCGTAGCAAGTTAGTGGCCTGGTTTTTTAGAATGGCAGAGAAGAGCAGAGCATTTACCTTGGGTGGATCATGTGTGGAAATGCCTGGGTTTGGGTCCTGCAGTAACACACGGTGTTCTGTGATTTTGTTGTAAATGTAACTGCACATTTCTTAGTGCTGTTAGTGCAGCACCAAATGCCCAGATGGATGGAAATGTGTCACTGTTGTCTGAAATTGAGCCCCAGACTCTGACCTGGAAGGTGAGGCCCCCTCTGAAGAGCCCTGACACACAGAAATACTCCTTCAGTTAGGCACAAGAGGCACTGGGACAATAGAGCTGTCCTTTGTGTAACTCTGCTGAGGTCATTGGAGCTCCTTCCTAATTCCACTGAGGCCGAGCTGTGCCTCTCCCTTTTTCTGAAGGGTTCACATGCCAATGTGTTGTGCAACAACATAATTTGTTAACAAATAAAGAAGAATTTAAATAACCTTAGAAAATCAGTGCGGGCATCCCAGCTGCCTGCAAACAAACAGCAGAAGTGCAAAATATTTAAGTAGCAATGCAAAGTATCTCAAAATTGCTTGAGCTTGGGTTCTTCAAGAACAAAACCACAATTGTAAGGAGAACATGCTCTGCAGGAGAAGGCTCTGGATGAGAGCACACACTGCATCTTCTGGTAAGGTCTCCAGTCCAGACATGATTTCTGTGCTGTTTTCCCCAGAGCAGTAGTTACACATGATGAATCTTTTCCCCATGTGTGTATATGGGAATTTGACTACTTTTAGTTTCATTTAAAGCAGTAAGTGAGGATACTTTGACCTGTAATTGTCAAATTATGTTTACAGTACAGTAAAACTGTATCTTCTTGTAAAATATCTGTCTTGAGGAAGCCAAGTCGTACGGAGCAGAACTCCACGTTTCTGTCAGGACATTGAGCACTGCCTGCCCTGCTGCTGTAATTGTGTCAGTCTGGATTTAGTCCTGGTTCTGCATTAGTGTATTGCTGGAATCCCTTGTCAATATGTTTTCTACCTGAATGGCCATTCTGAATTTGGAAGATAACCCAAGGGTGCCTTCCTGCCAGGTCCCTGCTCTGGGCATTGTCCAGGGCAGCTCTGGAGGATCTCCAGTGGCAGTTCAGAAGATCACTGGCCCATAGATGCTGAGTAAACCAGTCCAAGGTCTAAGAAAAACTCCTTGTGATGCTGAAAAATAGGAAACACTAAGCAGATGTGTTAGTTGCAGTAAAAGCTTTGGGTCCTCAGGGAACAAACAATTGGGTTCAGGGTCTTTGAAGAAGTCTGAGACAGAGAGCTGATTGATTTTTTTGTGCACAAAGCTGAAATGCATTTTCATGAGTGACTCTGCCGTGTTTGTTGATGGTATTCACAACATTTCAAGGGACCTTAAATTACATTAGCTTTTGGCCTAAATGTCTAAGTGGTTTGATCTTGACTGATCCTGCTGAGCAACTTCTGCTTAGCACTTCCAGTTGTGTCTGCCTCTTTCTTCCAGGGAGCAGCTCTCGTGTGCTTGGGCTGGGTGTTCTGGGGGCCCTGACACTTCCAGGAATTTGTTATCTCTGGCAGAGGCCTCGTCACTGTCACTGTCAGTCACTGATAAGTGGCAAAGTAAACATGTTGCTGATGAGACAGTGCCCCTTCAGTGGCTGAGCACCAGCCTGATTCCATGGCACACTGTGCTCCTCCAGAGAAACATTCTTCTGCCACTCATTAATTTTTAAAATTGTCTTTACTCTATGATTCTTGTTATGACTTCTCTACTTCTTGCTCCCTTTTAATGTAGAGGGTTTTTTCTTGCTTGCAAATTTCAGTCACGTTAGAGCCATCACTTCCTAGTCTTGCTAGAAACACTTCTGAAATAAGTGTGGCAACTATTTAACTTCTAATGAGTACAAAAAGAGAGTTTTCACATGGCCAACCAGATTCTTTCCATTTGCTGCCTGTGAAACACCTGAATTAAACAGCAGTGACAAAAGCCAGGGCAGGTCTCAGCCTGGTGCTCTGGTGGAAGCACAGCCACCCTCCTTTGCAGATGTGTGTCAGAGCTGCTTGGGGAGCCCTCCCTAGCAGACCTGCAGGAAAACAACTGCTTCAGAAAAGCCACATGAAACAGCCCTTGCTAGGATGTCTTCTTTAGGCTGGGGGAGATTTAAGGGGCATGCCAGGAAGCAGCAATCCCTGTAGGTCTTGTTGAGTTTCCTGGGCAAATGATGCCCAGAAGTCAGTACACAAGTTTGCCCCCTCTGATTTTATAACTTTCCAGAGAGTGTTGCTGGAATTCTGTTTAGGCTTAAAACATTCCAAAGCTTTCTTCTAGGCAGGGCCAGACTGACTAAACTTGAATATCTGGTTTAAAAGTAAATGTAGTCCAGTTTAGACTGCATTCTCCTCAGCTGCTCACTGCACCATTTGTATCCTAATGCACATTAGTCTTTCAGCTGTTTCCAAAGCCATCTCCTTTTGAATGTTTAATATCTAAGAACCAATTAGTTCCATTTTGTTTTCCTTGGATAGTTTGCAATTAAACATTCTTTTAAGTGGGCTTTATTTAGCTAATTCCATCACAAAAATAAGCTCTAAGGGAATGAAGAGAAGTTCAAGCTAGCCAATGTTTATTTTAATTATTAATAATTTATATTATGGGAGTCCCCAGGGGAACCAGGGCCCCACTAAACCCAGTTTCCTCTGCATGTAATGACTGTGTCTCACAAGAGTTTATTCAGCAGAAGATTCCTTTTTGTGCTGTGGCTCAGTGCAAGGGACCTGGTCCACACTGCAGGGAAAGGACTGATGAAGAGCACATAAAAACAAATCAAGAATCCTTGCTTTAAAGAAGCTCAAGCTAGGCACCAGAGGGAGAATCTGATGCATCTTTTCTAAAAAAGAAAAAAAGCCACACATGTATTTTTCCAGTCTGAGTGCCAAGTCATGACCTCCAAGGTCTCGTTGATCATCTCTGAAGCGATGGCAATGCTCCCAGTGGCTCTGAGGGAGCGAGACTGGGCAGAGAAGTGATGGCCCTAAAAATCTTATCTCTTTCTGAACTAGCAGCAGGGGACTCTGTATATTTCAAAAACACACTGATGGGCAAAGTTAGTTTAAAAAATGCTCTTGTTTAGTCAGATTTCTATCAGAAGTTATGCTTTTCACAGCCTCTGATCCTCAAGAATTGGTCTGCTTTATGTTTTACAGAAGTCTTGAGAGGAGCAATTTACAGTCCCTTCAGAGCTGCTGAATGCAAAGGGGACCAGAGCCAGCCCTGGGTTCTGGAAATGGGTTCAGTAGGATCAGAGCAGTTCCCATCCCCTGGGGGATCCTGCTCCATGTGGGGGTTTAGGGGTAGAAGTGGTTTTGGGGTGAGCAGGGCTGTGGGGTGCAAGTGCCTCCAAGCAAGTGCAGCATTTTCCTCCTGGAGGAATTCCCATCCTCCTCCCTTTCCCTTCTGTGGAAGCATCAGGCTTTGCAGCACTCTTTCCATAATTCCAAAGGCAAGAGCTGGACAGGAGTTTTCCTGACCACACTCCTGTCCTCATTAGCTCAGTTTAAAGGGGGTGAGACATCTGGTTCCAAGTGCAGCTGTGTGGTTAGGATGGGGGCTTTTTCTCTCCACAGAAAAATCACTAAATCTGGCCATTTAACACACAGATTTTATAGGAGCCAGAGCTGGGCTGTGCAAAGTTCACCTCATTAAAAACAAGCCCAAACCAAATAAAAGCAGAAAATAACAGTGTAAAAAACGTGGGCCATGAATGTCAGAGCATGTGTATTAGGAACTGGTAAGAAGTGAAGGGAAAAGTACAGATATACCCACATACCTTCAAATTCTTGGGTTTTTCCACAAGTAAACATTTGGCTTTAGAGCATAAACCTTTTGTCCCTTCTATTTCTCTCTTCTATGGAATTTTATTTACTTTTCCTCTTTTTCCAGTGTTCTTTGGGATAGTGATCCTAACCTAGCAACTTCTTTATTTCTGTGGCACAATATTATCTTGGTAACTTTATGGGAATAAACCATGGTTGCCACGGGAAGTGGGCTGGATGGTTCAATTCCTAGTAAAGGGACAGTTTTCCTGGTCAGACAGGTAAATGACACAGGGTTTGTCCCACTTCAGAGGCACCAGGATGCTGTGATTCACAGGATTCGGGTTTTGGAGATAACAAATTACATCCCCCATGCTGTTGGACATCAGCCCTCACTCCTGCTGGAAGTTTGTCATCTGATTTGGTTAAACACCCTTCTCAGTGTAATAATCAAAGCAGTTATCTGCCCATCGTGGTGCTGCCAATGGAACTTAGCCTTGGGACTTTCCACAGCCCTAAGGCTGAGATGAAGGACCTTCCTTATGTCAAAATTAACCTGGAGATGGCTCCTGCATGAGAAGGATGGCTGGAGACAGGACCACACCTGACGAGTGTTTGTAGCACACACTGAGGCACAGGCTGGGGAAACCAGGGAGAGTGGGGTCTGTATGGCACCGTGGGGTCTGTATGGCACAGTGGGGTCTGTATGGCACAGTGGGGTCTGTATGGCAGAGGGAGAGTGGGGTCTGTATGGCACAGTGGGGTCTGCATGGCACTGTGGGGTCTGTATGGGAGAGTGGGGTCTGTATGGCACTGTGGGGTCTGTGTGGCAGAGTGGGGTCTGTATGGCACAGTGGGATCTGTATGGGAGAGGGAGAGTGGGGTCTGTATGGCACAGTGGGGTCTGTATGGGAGAGTCGGGTCTGCATGGCAGAGTGGGGTCTGTATGGCACAGTGGGGTCTGTATGGGAGAGGGGGAATGGGGTCTGTATAGCAAAGGGATGGTCCTTGGGGCTCATCATTGATAAGGAGGAATCTCTCAAGGCCAGAGCTGCTGGGATTCAGTGCCAGGCAAGTTTTCCTGTGTCCCAAGCAGAGGAGGCTGTGCATCATTGTAAACTGCTCTGCCTCGGCTCCGTGTGCTTGCCCAGGCTGGGAGTTTGGGTGCTGGGAGTGTTCTTGAGGCAGGCTGAGCTGGACCTGCAGGTCTGGCAGCTCTGGAGCCCAGCCTGGCAGCTGCCACCTTCCTGAAGCCCCAGTCCAGCCTTGGAGTGTGTCAGCAGGCTGGAAACCGAAACCAGGGCAGCACAGCCAGGCCTGTGCTCCTGAATCAGCTGCTCATGGGGGAATTGTGCTGTGCCTGCCCCAGCCAGAGCCAGAGGGCTCCCAGCCCCTGGGGAGCTGAGCACAGAGCCATGGGCTGGCAGAGCAGGGGGCACAGCACTGGGTCATGGGCACTCACTGCAGCTTTTCTGGGTCCAAAAGGCCACAGTGGGGTGCACAGCCAGCTGGGACTCCCAGAACCACATTTCCACGAGGGAAAGGGCTCAGCCCGTGGGGTGAGCCATGCTGAGCTCCCCCAGGGCTCCCTGGCAGCTGCTGCTGCTGGGAGGCACCGAGAGGCCACGGCATCATGTCTTGGAAAATAATTTCCAGGTCATTAACTGGGTCAGGCCAGCTCCTGCTGCCGGATTCTGCTGGGAATCTGGAGTAAATGGCTGATTAATTTCCTCTGGATGTGCACACTGCCACTGAGAGCAGAACTTGGAGCTGTGTGCTGAGATGGAAAATGATTGGAAACACAGGAACATTTGGGGTGCAGCTCGCCCTGGACTTGAAATTTGAGTCCTGTGTTCAAAGAAGCCCCTAGAAACGAAGCCCCTCATTTCTGACCTCCAGCATGGGACAGGCTGTCTGAGAGCACTGCCTGTGATACTCAGATTTATTGCTGCCTAGGAAGCCTGGACTCCAGAATGCCATTTCCAGAAGCTGGCAAGAAGCTGTGGGAGGGCCTCACGAGTAAAGCAATAACTTGGATCAAAGCTGTTTATCTGATTTTCTTTCAATGGCTTAAGTATGGCTGGAGGAAAGTATGTCAGATGTGCAGTATTTAAATATATATTCAAGAGCTGAATCTGCACAGGTAAAATTTGCAGAAGTACCAAAACTAGTTACACACTGAAGTGCTGTCTTTCCAAATAATGCAAGCTCTGAATGTAATTCTTATTAAAAATCAATTGAAGTTGCTCTTAAGTACCTATGTGAGTGGGGATTATGTTCCTGAATCATTTGACATTTTCAGAATATGACCTGACAGAGGTCAGTTTGGTGCAGAGTGCATCTCGTAATCTGAGTTAAACAGGCTCAGGTCAGGAAGTTCTGTGGAACATGTGCAGCTACACAGGGAAGCAAAAGCTTCCATCCAGAGCAAAGCTGTGATGTAATTGCTCATACTGCTCAATCTTAACCCAGCAGAAATGCCTGGTGAATGGGTGGAAGCTGTTGGTGTCCCTTCTCTCCCTTTCCAGCAATCTGTTCTAGCAGATAGAACTCCATCTCAAGCCCACATTTCCCGTGTCTGTACCTGCAGGGGCTCTCCCCTGTGTGTGGTGGGCAGCTCAGCTCACACCAGCTCCACAGCAGTGACAGCCACAGGTCACAGTCCCTGCTGGAGGAATTGCACCAAGATTCTGCTGGGAATCCTGGTGCTGGGAGTTCTTGCCACAGGCTGGATTTGTCTGAAGAAAAGATGCCTATTTGGGTGTGATGTTGTGTTAAAATACCCATTTTGAGATGTATTCTGAGACCAAGGGCACTGTGTGTCTCCCTAATTCAAATTACTTTTCTTCTTTTGAAAGATAATTTTATCTTAGTTCTGCCCATAGCTGTATAAATAGAATGTTTGTCAAACAGCTGAACAAAACCACTTGAAATGTAAGGGGTCTGAATGATAAATTTGGAATGTTTATGTAGCACAGTAGACATTGCTCCTGAGGTCAATGGTTTTCCTGAGGAATGCTGGAGAGCAGAGATTGAACTCAGGGTGTATTTTCCCAGGGGATTCAGCCCCAGGCTTGCCCAGAGGGTCACTCCAGTGCTGCTCACCCAGGCTCCATCACATCACATCCCAGGGCTGAGCCAGCCCTTATCACCCCTCTCATTCTGTGCTCTGGGTGCTTCACATGCCCAGCACTGCCAAGCCCAGGCAGTGACTGAAATCACAAAACCTTCCGTGGGTCAGGCCTAGAGCAGCCCTGAGGCTTTGACAGGGTTGTACTCCAGGGTGGCAATCTGACTTTTTCTTTGTCAGAATCACAAAAGACAAATGCCATTGTCAGCTGTGATGCCACCCAAAGGGGCAGTTAAATCCACTCTCCCTGTGTTTGGAAAAAAGCAAGAAGAAAAATAATTGTGATTATGTCAATGTGATGTAAGCAAACATAGCCCAGCTTGTAAAATCAGTCTGAAAGCTAAAGCTTTTTGGTGTAATTATGCTAGGGCTGTCTTTTCACCCATGAAGTGCTTGCAGTATATATTTCTGTCAGCTAAAACCCTGATCCTGATGCAATTCCAGCAGCAAAGCTGTTATTCTGTTAGAATTTGCAATAAATTCAGGGAAGCAGAATGGAAACCTAGCAGCTTTGACTGGCTTTTTTTTGAAACAGCTGATGATTAGTTGGAATCACAGCTCATCCCTAAAGTCCAGGGAAGGTCTCTGAAGGCCCTAAATGTTCATGTACTAAATCACTGCTGACTTTGGCTCTGTGCAGTCAAAGCTGGGTTTCAGCAGAGGTGGTGCAGAACCAGCACAGCCCAATGTCACCTTTGTTTGGCTGCCATGAAGTGAATTTTATAAAACCATGTTATAAAAGACAAAAATTCCAGGTGGCAACCCTGCAACAAACTTATGAGCCCTGCTGTGCACAGGGGGGTCTCCTGACAGGCACAAATGTAAGCTCCAGATTTCAGCAGGAAGGCTCCAGTCCCTCCAGTAAACTGTTGGGCTTCCCAGACACTGAATTAAGTATTATGTTGTGATAGCAGAAAATGAAATGAACTCTCTTTGGTTCCCACAGCTAGAAGATAAAATTACTCTCTTGTCCTTCCAAGCAAAGCGGGTGCAATATTTACAAATGGAATGATGTACAAAAATAACAAGGGTCTAAAAGCTTAAGGAGGTTTGACCAGGCAGTGGAAGGCAAATTGTCCTGGTCACAAAACGTGTCCCAGTGACAAAGGTGAGCCTCAGGCACTGAAGTCACGAGCAGCTGATGTCTGGCAGTAATTGTGTTATTTCTGCAGTGACAATAATGATTTCAGCCTGGCCTCAGTGGTGCCAGTGAAGAGCAGGGCTGCCCACTGGTGAGGTCTGAGCCTGCCCAGGCTGCCAGGGCACAGCAGCAGCCCAGGGAAGCAGCAGCTGGAGCAGTTTGTGCAGAAACACAGCCAGGAGAAAGTGTCTCCTACCCACTGCCCACTCCCAGCTGGAGCATCACAATCTTTAGGGAAACATCAACTCTTTCCTCTAGCAGGGATTCACCCACTGGGCCTCTCAGAGAGGCCAACACAAAACCATGGCCACTCATTTAAAGCTCAAAACACGAGCAGAAACATTTTGTGAGTCGGTGAGTCATATTTTCCTCACAAAATTGTTGAAACCATTGTGCCCAGAAACAATTAAAGATGTGAGTAGGGCTGGAAAAGCTTAGCCATAAACACAAACAGACACCATGATTTCGCTTGCAGAAGGTGAAGGTCACTTGGCTCGAGGAGCACCCTCAGCCTCAGAGAGAGGAGCAGAAGGTGCAGTTTGTGTGTCCAGGCTGCCAGGGGAGCCCCAGCCTGCCTGGACACTTGGTCACACCACAGCTGACACACCAAAATCTGCCATGGCAAACGGGGCACTGAGACAGGGCCACACAAACCTACCCATTTAATCTGAAAAAATTCTGGTTTGGCTGCAAGATCCATTTCTGAGCCCCGAATTGCACAAATCCCACGTGATAAAGCAGCCCAGTCAGAGTCCCTGGCAGCTGGCAGCTGTGCCCAGGGCTCACCAGCTTTGTAAAGCCTTGTCCAGACCCCGTGGCTCTTCCAGCAGTGTGGGGTTCCAGCTGCCCCTGGCAATAAACTCCTTTATTCCATCCTGCTCTTTGTGTGCTCTGCATGTGCAGCCCTGGCTCACTGCTGTGTTCACCTTCCTGCTTCTGGGCAAGAGTAAAAGGGGGGAAGTTCCTCTGCTCCCCAGGGCATAACCCTGGTTTTATGAGGTTTGGACACTCTGGCCTGCACAGCAGAGGTTTCAGGTTGGGAGGCAGATGTGAGCTGAGCTTTGTCAGGGTCCTTATCTGATTTATTTCTACCCTAAAGGGAGGGTAGAGTTTGAGATGGGTCCAGATGCTTTTTCTCAGGGGCCCTTGTGTAGCTCAGCACTTTTATACAGACACTCCAGCTAGCAAACCCTCTGTTTAAACAACTGCATTTATAAGTCTGTCTTACAAATAAAATGTTTTATTGACATCCAACTTATGGTCCTCTGCTCAGGAGTGTGAAATGAGCCATAAGATTTCTAGGTCACCACAAAAAATCCACGTGCAAGTGTGTATTGAGAGGCACTGACTTTGTTGGCATTATTTTGAAGCAATAACCCCTTGAATGGTGCTTTATTTAAATTCTCCTCATTCTCAGGGAGTGGGAAGATGTGCTTGTGGGCTGCTTTTGAGAGGGGCAGTGCATTAGAGCAGGACAGAGCAGGGGCAGTGGCCTTGGGGACTGAGCTTTGGGCAGTTACAGAAAGCAAATGACCCCAGAGGGGCTGACATGATTTTGGCCATGCCCATGTGAGGGCCAAGGCATCTCTGGCTTCTACTGAATTGCAACAGTGCATCTCCTGGAAATCCAGAATTCCACTGGATTTATAAACACACGTGGTCAGGTGCAGGCAATTTGGGCAATTTGGGAGTTTTGGGGGTCTGTACATTTCCCACAGTCCTTCACATCTAGAGCTCAGTGCCACAGGTTTTGCTTCAGGAGTCTTCTCATAATTTTCCCCTTTCTGTTCCCTGCCAAGGGTCTGCCTGGTTGTGCTTGTTCCATATCTGTGTGCTCCAAAGGCTTTCAGAGTCATGTTGGGCAGGCTTTAGAGCAGCTGCTCTTTCCTCCTCCCTTATACCCATGAACTGAATTTCCCAGGTTAAAGAGCTGAAAAATAGATCCTGGGAATCTGGCTTAGCCTTGATGAGGGATGTGGTCAATAACCACAAGGCTGTTCCTTTTATTTCTTCCTTTAACAGCTTGTTATGCAATTACATTTTTCAGTAAGTTGCATGCTTTCTTCAGGCTAATGATCCTTTTGATGGGGTGACAGTTCACAGACTTACAAACATCTGAAATCTAGAGGGAAGGATGGAAAATATTTTGAAACTTCAGCTGTGATATGATGCAAGTCCGAGCTCTGATGAAGGGGGATCTTTTCAAAGCAAGACAATTAAGTGCTGTATGGTTTGATTGAGGCTGGGGGAGAGGCACCTGAATTTTGTGTGACAGATTTCTGTGGATCCTCCTGAGGCTCTGGAGTCCCGTGGACTCTGCTCCTCTGAGCAGGGAAGTGCCTGGCCGTGCCCAGCCCCTCTTTCCTTGCTAAGCAGGTGTCTGTTGGCTCTGTTGTCATTGTCACATCTTGTTCTGCAGGGTTCTGCCTGCTTTTCCCAGGTGTATTCCTGAGCTTGGCACAGCCCACAGAGCAGGCAAGGAGATGGGAGCTTAAACCCAGCCCAGGGAAGGACTGAGAGGCTTCTCCTGAACAGGACCTCTGCTCCTGGAAATCCAGGACAGCTTTTGTTCCTGCTTTGGGTGATGGTCCCCAAAGCCTGGTCAGTAATTCCCTGTATTGTAGACTGGCCCAGAATTAGCAAAACACTCTCAAACCCCCTTGGGATGTACTGAACAGCTCTTTGCAGGCAGCCCTGACAGGCAGGGAGAAGGTTGCTCTCCAAGTTAGTGCAGAGCCAGAAAGAGCCTTGCACTGACTCCTCTGGGCTAATGGTAGCCAAGCTAAAGGGCTCCTGGCAGGCACAAGGGCTGAGGGCAGAGCTCCTCCCCAGCACCCACTCTGATGGATTCAGAGAGTTCCCCAGAGCACATTCTGTGATGGGGACAAACCTCTGCATGGAGCATTCAGAGCTCCTTCGTGGAGTTTGTACTTCTCCCTCCAAACACATCCTCCAGCTTTTTGTTATACCCAGATTTACTCACTTGTGGTGTTTACATTACACCAGCTTGAGGGGGAAAGGAAGGGAATTTTTCTGTATATGAACTGTCTGGGTGATTTTCTACAGCTGCTTTGAAGGATATGTCTGTTACTTATATTGGGACTTGGATTCTGTAGACATATGGCAGAGAGCACAATTCTCCACAAAGCAAAAGAGTTTGACTGATGGAAAACAAGAGAGCAATCCAAGAGAAACCCTGCCAGAGGAGGAGCATGAACCTGAAATTTACTGTTGAAACCAGACTTCTGCCTTGGGCTTAAGCACCACACAGCCAATCCTACCACTGAGTGCAGCGTGGCTCTGCACAGATGCAAGGAGCTGCTTTTGGGACCCAGCTGAGTCTGGAGCTTAAGTATTGTTCTGGCATCCACCCTGGTTTGGAAATGCACAGGTTGGCCCCCACTCCTGAAGCACTGGGACAATTACAGGGCTTTTTAAAAGTCAGAAATGTAGAGAGCCTCTGCATTGAGGCCATTCTGGCTTTTGCATAGTGAGTTTGTAAAATCAATCAGAAATTGAAGAGGGCATGAGAGATTTCATTTTAGACTATTCAATCCTTTATTAATTGTACCATGGATGGCGACAGAGGAAACGTGAATTGCAGACAAGTCTTTTTTTCCAATTTATTCTGCTGTGTGTTGTTTTGACTTTCCACTTCCCTGCAGCTCACCGCTTGCAGCGGCACCAGAACGCCAGGAAGGTTCGGCCTCATCTGTTTTTGTGTTCTGTTGCAGGAGGCAGCAGCCCCACTGAGGGGGAGCCATGTCGGTGAAGCTCACGTTCGTGTCCCCTGGGGACGGGGGTGGCATCAGCAGGAGCTGCTCCTTCACCGGGTTCAGCACAGTGCAGAGCAGGAAGCTGGGGTGAGTGACAGCAGAGCAGAGCCCTGCTCCTGGCAGCGGCTGGCACTGCCCCAGGGGCGTGTGGGTGCTGCTCCTGCACTGCCCTGCAGCTGCTGGCTGCTGCCACGTTTCTCTTCACAGAGAAGAGCAAGGCACAATTCCTGCCAAGCATTTCTGGGTTTCACATTCTCTGAACATCAGAGAAAGGAAAACCACAATTCTTATCTCATTTGCTGTGCCTGTGCTGTGCAAAGTAGAATGCAATATGGAGATTGTTTACCCAGAGTGAGGATGTTTTGTTCCCTGGGCCTGTCAGGGCCAGGAGAGTGTGTGTGTGTGTGGGACTGTCTGCTGGCAGTCACGAGAGAGTCAGAGATGAGTGCAGAGTGTGCAGAGTGAGTGCAAGGCAGACTCAGTCTAGATGTAATGTATATAGTATAGTATAATAAAGTCATTAATTAGCCTTCTGATAAGGTGGAGTCAGATGCATCATCCTCTCTCCTTCGTTGGGGGTCGCCTTTGATTCTACAGCTGGGTGTCCATGGCTGTGCTGCCAGAGCTGGGCACTGCCAGCAGGGCCAGCAGGGCCACTGGGGACAGCCAGGCTGGAAATGCCACTCCTGCTGGTGTCCATGGCTGTGCTGCCAGAGCTGGGCACTGCCAGCACTGCCAGCAGGGCCACTGGGGACAGCCAGGCTGGAAATGCCACTCCTGCTGGTGTCCATGGCTGTGCTGCCAGAGCTGGGCACTGCCAGCAGGGCCAGCAGGGCCACTGGGGACAGCCAGGCTGGAAATGCCATTCCTGCTGGGAAGGTGAAGGGCTGCAGCCCTTCCTGCTGCCAGGCAGTGGTGCCTGCTGAGCTCTGAGTGAGCCTTCAGCCAGCCATGGGAACCAAAACTCTCCTGGGTGTGCTCCTGGTGGATCCTGGCCAGGTGTGGAGCTGAGCCCCAGGCAAACCCTCCCGGAGCTGTTGGGGCAGAGCAGCACAGGGGGACGAAGGGCAGAGTCCTGGCAGTGCCACAGGAGGGGAGGGAGGGCTCCAACACTGCCAGTTCCCTGCTCCCACAGCAGCCCAGCACGCAGCCCCAGCTGGGCTGCTGAACCATCCTGCACTGATGGTCCCACTTGGCTTTCCATAACTCATTGGGCAGCATTGCTCTGTGTAGTAACTGCAGCTTTTCCACTAAAAATCCTATGCTTTTTGTGAATTTAGCAATCCCTATAAATCCCTGCAATCTTGAGTGCTTTTAGAAGATATGACCCAGAAATGGAAAATTAGTTCAATCTCTCACTTCCAGTGCATGGCTAGAGCAATAACAAAGGGAATCATTTAGCAGCACCATATAGAAGTGCTGGGAAGCGTATTGTACTAAAAAAAAAATCCTGTTGTCTATCAGTAAAATACCTGACTCAGGTTGTGAAATATCCTTTCAGAGAACCAGATGACAGAATTAAACTTTTGGGTAAACACAGCATGGTAAAATATGAACAAAAAATGAAATCCCTGTATGATCGTGATGCATCTGAGGAATCTTCAATTTGAATAAATTAATTTGTTGGTGAAAGTGAAAATTAATGTTACCCCAGCAAAGATCAGATATCTAAAATCACACCAACTGCTAAGAGCTGGAGAAAAGCTCTGAGAGAATGTGGAGAAAAGCTCTGTCACACTATAGAGAAAAACTCTGTCAGACTGAATAGAAAAGCTCTGTCAGACTGTACAGGAAAGCTCTGTCAGACTGAATGGGAAAGCTCTGTCAGACTGTACAGGAAAGCTCTGTCAGATGATGGTGTAGACAGGCTCGAGCTGCAGTCAGAGCAGGAGTCCCTGCAGGAAAGGATCTACCAGGAGCAGTGCTGGGCAGCTGTTCCTGCAGCAGGCACAGCCCAGCAGGGTCCCAGTGCTGCAGACAGAATAATTCACATATCCTCAGGGCTGTCCTCCTAGCTGCAAAGCTTTCCTGACCAAGTGCCTCTCTTCATGCCCTTCTAGGATGTTGTTTTTCATTATTTGAGTGTTGGGACAGAGTTTTGTTCAGGAATCACTGCAATAGGGAAGATTTCTGTCCTAGACACTCAGTCACAGCCCAGTGAACATGAGAGCCTGCCCTGGCACAGACCAGAAGTTTTTGAATCACCCTTTCCTAACTTATCTCTCCCCCAGGCACTGTTGCAAAACTCAGCAGGAGCTCGCAGGGGCCCTGTGCAAGGTCTGTCCAAGGATGACACACAAATCAGGCCCACATGGACATTCTTCTGCAGATGCTAAATATACTTTTGCTTTTCTTCAGCAACTTCCCTTGGGTCTCTCAGTCAGACACGATTTTGCATTTCCCCACCAGGGTCTCTACAGGAAGTAAATGTTATTACTGTTATCTGTAAAGTGGGAAATCTGATCCTGAAATTACCAGGTTCACAAGGGAAAGCAGCATGAGAACATCCAGCTTTTAGCTACTGGCCCTCCAGGCCATGTCAGCTCCTTCACTTTTGTATGAAGTGCATGGAAATGGGATTAACATCAGTGCTCAGATGGGCTGCAGAGAGTGGGGGATGCTGAGGGGGAGTGGGAAATCCCAGCTCCCTGTGTGCAGGACTGAGATGCTGTACAAGGGAACTCACCTCCAGGATTTAGGGTCTGCACTCCAAAAATCTGAAGGAAAATTCCACAATGAAACAAAACCCAGGAGTATTTGGGTTTTTAATTTCAAAACAGAATTATCTTGTCTCTTCTATTTGGTGTCTTGCTAATTAGAGTACTCTAGAGCTTGGAATTAGATGCTATTTCTTCTTAGCATGAAAGAATTTTAAGCAATGAGCATTCTAGGAGACTCTTTCAACAGCTCTTATTGGTCAGACTGCCCCTTCAGTGTTTTTCCTTTGAAACTCTCTCACTTTGCATGGAATCCCAGAGACACGTTATCATAATAAAGAAAAGTGACATTAATGGAAGGTTCTAATTTAACAGTTATGTTCCTTGTTGTAGGTAACCTGAGCTCTAAATGGTTTGGTTAATTAATACTTTCCATTAAGGCATCATAAAAAACCAAGATAATCAGTGGTGTGAAGAAATTAAGTATCCAGCAATGTTTGGTAACCCCTAGTTTATCAGATTTTTTTGCAGAGCAGCTGTTAAAAATTGCAGTTAAGTGGAAATTTAGGACAAGGATAATTAAAGCAGGTACTCAAGGGCTTCTCTAATAGGACTAGGGCCAGCTCTCAGGTGTGCTGGGCCTGGCTTTAATCACCCTGCACAATAATCTCCTCAGGCCTCAGCTAAAGCCTGGAACTGAAACCAGCCAGGGGGGAACTATTGAGCCTGATGGAGTTCATGATTCCTCCAGGTGAGTAGAATTTAGGATGGAAATTGTAGAGAAGGTAGAAAGCTGTTCAGAGAGCAACTGGCTGGTTTGGCTTGCCTTGGGAGATGGGAAACTTCTGCAGGTAATGTTATTTCAGAGGCTTTACTTAGAGGGATTATTAACAAACCTATGTAAAAATAGCCAAGACTTAGGGGAGGATTTAGAGAGAGGAAAGCCAGGCAGGAATTATTTGCAGAGAGCTCATTTTCTGCTTTAAAGGTGTTTCTAACTGATGGTTCAGGGTGTTCCAACTCCTTAGGGTGGCACAAAAAAGTCTATAGTAAAAAAGTGGGGGACTTCTGGTAGAAACAATATTTAATTTTGATTTTGCAGTTGCTTTTAAAAGTAATTAGGTGAGGTGTTAGATGAGGAAAAAAAACCCTTGAAAATTATATCTTGTGTGCAATCTGGACCTGGCTTTTGGAAACTGAGTAGTGAGTGCTCTGAGCCAGGGTTTAAATGGATGGTGAGTGCAGGAAACAGCAGCTTCTAAAGGCTCTGCAGGGGAGCTTTGCCCCTTGGACCTTGGGCAGTCCAAGGTTTGTTGCCTGGCTTGCAGGGGGGGTTAGCAGGGCTCCCTGGGGGCTCTGAGGGTGACCCAGGCTGTGCCCAGGCTGGGGGCAGCCCCTGCTGGCACACAGAGGGGTTTCTCTTTCTGCCAGGTGCTTTCAGGTGCCCGAGAACGTGGGGATTTTGAGTGAGTGTGTTTGGGATTGGTAGAACAGCACCCCGAAGCTGTGTGCCTCGGGCATCTCGGGGCTCCTAGGTGATTTGCACCTTTCCTGAATTTCCTTCTCTTCCTGCAGCAAGTCCCTCAGCAGAAGCTCAGTGAGATCCAGGATGTCACTGAAGCCCCCCAAGGCCTACAATTCCCTGCAGAAGGGGGCACTCATCTGGGATCCAAAGCCACTGCAGGTGAAGAAAATTTTTGAAGCTTTGAAGAAAGGACTTAAGTAAGGACTTTTTCAATATTGTGATTTGCCCTCCCTGGTCGTGCTGCTGAGGTGTGTGTGGCACTGTGCTCTGTCTCCATCTGGCATCCCTGAACACGTGTGCTGACTGCCCCACCCTGGGACCTTGGGACATGAATTTGGCTCCCTCTCAGTCCCCTTGCAAGCACGGGGCTCTGTGGTTTGTCAGCTCCTGGCTATTCCCCTGAACAGTGACAGTGACACTGCCCATCCCCTGGGAGCAGCTGAGGCTGAGGCTGGGCATGGGACAGCCAGACCTGGGCAGAGATTGGCACAAAGCTTCTGGAGAGGGAACTCTGTGGAGTTTGCTTTAGCTCAAAAAGCTGACTTGAAACCGAGTCTGAAAATAAGGGTGTGCCCTGCAAAGGCAGAGTGGGGAGCCTGGCTCATCAAGCACTTCAGTTCTCCTTGTGCTAATTACTGAACTAATTACAGAGTCAGCTGTTCTAGGAGGGTGTCAGGAGGGGTATTTTGGGGTTTTTTTCCTTTATTTTTTTTTCTCCCTCTTTTAATAGAATTAAACTCTGAAGTTCAAAATAACTCTGTGATCTCTGGGTGCCTTGTAAGGCAAAGGTCTAAGCAGGTTCACCTGAAAACTTCAGCTTTTTGATTCCCCAGAATGTTCTGAGTCTGTCATCACAGGAACTTCATTTACAGCCTGCAGCTGCTATCAGAAGATAAAATACCTTTCCCTGGATTTGTGAACCCTGGAGCTCTTTGTGCTGGCACCCTCCTGACAGCTCCTGCAGTGTGTTACTGCTGTCCTCCACGTTCTGCTACTGTACTCAGTTTGGTCATAGTTTGTCTTCTTAAGCAAAGGACATCAAATGCACTGTGGTAACACTTTATAAAGTCAGATGTGTCACGTTTTCAGCCCAATAAAAGACTATGAAGTCTTTGCCCTAAAAATATCCACCAATGTCTTATTAGAGGATTTAGATTTAAAAGAAACAAGGAAGCCAAATGTTTTTGCAGAGCTGAGAATTTATCTGAGCTTAGGGAGGAGAAGCTATAAAGTGGGTCAGAATTTGTTCCCAGTTTTGCAGCGAGTGCCACATGATCAGCCTCCTGCCAGCAGTGAGTGGTGCCTAATTGACTGAATAACCTACAGAAAACAACTGTATCAAATAGCAATGCACAGGCCAAATTTTAAGTAAATGCAGACTGAGTCCACTCGGTGCTGGAGTGACTTGAGCTCTCAGTACAGAACATATTTTACGTGCCTGTTTCTTTATAGCTCTAGAAAATACCTCTTTATTCTGTTAACCCTCTGGCTGCCATTCCATCAAGCTGGTAATTCTAACATACTTAAATCTAAAAGTGATGGAGCTTTTCTGAAAGGTGAGTGCATGCTTTTCTGCCTCCAGCCTTGGCTGCTCCTGCACTGGGCTGTTCCTGGGCAGGTGCTGGGAGCTCCAGCTGGGTGCTGGAGACGTGGGATGTCTTGGGGGAGCTGCTTTTGGAACAGCAAGAAAATGAAATGCATCAAAGCGAATGTGAGGAAGTGTAGCTGTCTAAAATGAAGTTATTTTGACTGTGTCTAAGAATGTAGTGTTTACCAGGTGATTCTGGTCCCTTTTAAACACTGGAGGAAAAAGTTACCTAAGTCTGCTCTGTATTAAAAGCAGAGCTGGAGGAGTCCCAGCTGAAAAGATTTCAGGCCCTGTGGAAAGTCCAAAGGCACAAGCCGTGCATGCAAGCAGCTCTGGAGAAGCCAACTGGCACCTACTGCTTCACACCTTGCAAAACAGATCTCATCCTGGAAAAAGGATTAAGAATTGCCTTAACACAGCCTCCAGCTCTGTTTGCTGAAGCCCTGGGCAGGGTTTGTGAGCTGGGCTTGCAGAGCAGTGGCTCCATGGGGAGTTTCTGCCTCTCTGAGGTGGGGCTGGTTCTGCTCCTCCTCCTCAGGCACCGTGAGCAGATGAACCCTTCTGCTGCCTCACAGGAAAGGGTCAGGTAGGAGCAGTCTGAGAAACCTGAGAGGGAGATGTGTGATTTGTGGTGTGTTAGAACTCGATATTCTCCTCCTCCATCCCCTGTGATGTTCTGCTGAAGCACCTCCCCAAAGAATCTCTGATGAATGCCCCAGGATCTGACATGGGCTTCCTTTCCCTGCAGTGAATACCTGGAAGCACATCAGGCTGAGCTGGATTATCTCTCTGGGCGGCACAAAGACACAAAGAGGAACTCTAGATTGGTAAGGTGGTTTCAATGTTAAATACTGAATAAAAATCACAGGAGCAGGTGCCTTCTCCCACCTGGGACTCCCAGGGGCTGTCCAGTTAAAACACTGAGGTGGGATCCAGCAAAGCAGCACGATCAGAAATGTCCCAAGCAAGGCAGTCCCAGATGTGAGACTTTACCTTGAAACTTTTCATTTTCAATAGCCAGCAGTGCCCTCCAGATCGTGTTTCTTTGCTGGGCTGTGTCCCCCTGTGTCTGCCCACTGATCAGTGTTTGCAATATTAATTGAGTGTAAATTAGGATGCTCCTAGTGAGTTTTGCAGTACCTGTGAAAGTCTCATTAGTGGTACAAATCCAGGTGCTCTCCTCCTCAGCCTGTGCCATTTCTCTTTCAGGCTTTCTACTATGACCTGGATAAGGTAAGGCTGTTGGGGATGGGATGGAATGTTGTAAATTGAGGAAATGGCTGATTTTCTGTCTGCTGTGTTACCTAATGACACATTTGGGAAATAATTTCTTACATCCCTTTCTCTCTCTCTGCGCTCCTGAAAAGCAAATCCGCTCTGTGGAGAGATACATCAGGAAATTGGAGTTTCACATCAGCAAGGTAGGGGTTTATACCGTGTACCTGTAAGGCTCCCACTGCTTTGTAAGGGATCTATCCACGTGGAAAACACCCTGATTCCAGTCCATCTGAAGGGGAGA
This sequence comes from Hypocryptadius cinnamomeus, assembly GCA_013400635.1. Classification (NCBI taxonomy): domain Eukaryota; kingdom Metazoa; phylum Chordata; class Aves; order Passeriformes; family Zosteropidae; genus Hypocryptadius; species Hypocryptadius cinnamomeus. The sequence continues at coordinate 876 of VYZP01046687.1, read as the reverse complement.
GTGCTGGGGACTTGCTGAAAGCTGCAGCCACTCTTTTTACTGCAGGAGGGGATTTTTATTTATTTATTTTCCTGAATGGCTCTATTCAGGCTGAATGTTGGGCACGGCCCAACCTGAGTTTTCCTGTGAAACCAGTTTGCATTTTCTGCCAGTTTATTCAGAAAATGCTGCTCTGGGAAGCCTGTGGTGCTCTCCCCTCTTCCCAGAGGGGCCACAGGGCAGTTCTGTGTGTGCTGCCTGCCAGGGCTTCCAGGGCTGAGCCTCTCTGCTCTGGCACTGCAGGGGTTTCAGGCTGTCCTCAGGGAACTGGTTCCCTGCTCTGTGATTTTCATGAGCAAAGTGGTACTCTACTTCTTGTCTTCTACTCTGGAGACAACAGAGCTGGTTGTGTTCCTGGCAGAAGCATGGGCTGTCGAGGAGCAAACTGTAAAATGAGGAGCTGCAGCATCCTGCAGAGCTCTGACAGAGGGATCTGGGTTGGCTGTTGGGTTTTTTGCCAGGAAACCCTGCTGATGTTCCTTTCCAAAAGTCCTGTACCATGTCAGGGTAACTCCAGTGCCTTCTTTCCCACGTTCCAAAGGTAGAAGAGCTCTATGAAGCTTACTGCATCCAGTGCAGGCTGCGGGATGGGGCCACCAACATGAAACAAGCCTTCTCCCTGTCCCCTGCCACCAAAGCCTCCAGGGAGAGCCTGGTGGAGCTCTACAAGAACGTCCAGGAGTGCACAGAGGTAGGAGATCCTTCACACTCGTAACCAGGACCTGCCTGCTCCCCCAGACATGTACTGGGAGCTGCTGCTGGCTTTTGTTAATGGTGTGGGTTAAAAACCCAACGTGTGGGAATAGAATACATTGTACATGGCATGAAAAATACATT
>VYZP01046685.1:1466-18359 GCA_013400635.1 Hypocryptadius cinnamomeus | reverse complement strand
AATATACCAATTTCCTTGCCAAGGGTGTAATTTTCCAATAAAACTTTTTGATTGTTTGTGGCCCCTCTGATTTTTGTTGTTCCTTTCAATCATGAGCATTTCTGAATCCTAAGTATTTCTTCCCCTTAAGGGTGGGTGGTCACAGGGGTTCAGGAGCTCCATAGCTGTTATCAAATGTACAAAATGTGGCCACGTGCTGCAAGGAATGGAAAAATGAGGTTTTCTGAGCTTGCCCAACCCTCAGTTTTTTACTCTCAGTATGTGTAAAGGTATTATAAGAATTGCTTCTCTTCTTTACATCAGCCTGAGCTGGGGGTAGGGAGGGAGTAGGTGTGGAAAGGCAAGAATAATGGAGAAAAATGAGACAAAACTTCCAACAGTAAGCACCTCCAAACAGCTGAATGTATCCAGAACTCACATCCAGAACTGTAACTGTTCTTACTGTGTTTCTGAGCCTTTAAAAGCAGGAGCAATAGCTCATGTCCTAAGCCATTCTTAAGTATTAAGAAGGTTTATTTCAGCTTTGTGCCAGAAGCTACTCAGAATTAATAGCACTTTTTGCTCATGGCAATTTCTTTTTTATTTATTTTATTACTTTATGAGTAAATTTGTTCTTAATAATTTTCTCTGCAGGGAGCAGGAAGACATTTATTTCCACAAGGAGCATTTCTCTTTCCTGGGGGTTCTAACAGTTACATTAAAAAAAAAAAAAAAAAGACTGAAAAAAAAATAAAGAATGTACAAAGTTTTAAAAGAAAGATATATACACTCCTCTCACTGTGAAATACCATCTTTTTTTTTTCCAAGTACTGACAGCGAATTGGTTCTTTTAATTCCCAGGCATTTCAAGAACAGCATGAGACTTGCAAAGGCAAGAGAAAACAATACAGAATAAAAAGTACTGATTAACTCGTGGTGGCTCATTGAGTCAGAATGTGGTTCCCTACTGTGCTGCCTCTAAAAATCTTAAATCTTCCTTCCCTTCCAGAAGCATAAAGAACAATTTGATCTCTCAAGGTAAAAAAGTTAATTTCTTCAATCCAAAGCAGAAGTTTTTTAAAGGTGAAGGACCTTGATAAATTGCATTTTTAATTATAAAATCTTATTAAAATGTCCACCAGTGTATTACTAGACATGGGTTTGGGTTTTTTTTTTCCTTTTTGAGACAATCAGACAGAGCTATTTCTTACAAAATAGTCCCACAGGTTTATGCTAAGAAAACACTTTCTTCTTGGTCCTACTTCACTGCTTTATTACTGGCTCCAGTTTTAATTGCCCAAATGAGAAGGTGTTACCATCAGGATCCTTGAAGTATCACCAAAGAGAAACAACATTCCCTACCAGCTGGCAGCTCACCTATGTTTTTCAGTACCTATTGGTTTCTTTCACTAGAAGTTGGTAAACTTTCCACCCAATTCTTGAGATCTTTATTACTTCCAAAAAGTAAGGTGTTGCTACTTGAGTTGCTTTATTACCAGTACAATTAATCAGGGGTGGGATAACACACAACAGGGATGGACAAAGAACTTAGAGACACTTCCATTACATTTTTCCAAAAGCAGTCCCATGATCCCTTTTTCCTTCATTTTTCTTTGTTTCTTGATAATGTGTTATGAATTTCTGTTTGCAAACTACCAATACTGTCACCATGTCACCAAATCATTCTATTCAATATGATTTTTTCCCATAGCTGTCCCAGCCTTTTCCCCAGTTTTAGTCTTTCCTCACTACAAAGCTCCTTCTCTTTACCCACTGTGGTTGTCTTCATGCTCTTCCAGGTATTTGAGCTTTGAGCAGTGTAATGCCAGCTCCTTCCCTGTTTATCTGGTAGATGCAAAGGATCTGTCATTTTTGAACTTATGTTTTTGTCAGTGCATTTTTTCACATTCCCATTTGTCGTTCAAATCCTCTCTTTTTGTATCCAGCTGACTCCAAAATATTCAGCTGATGTGTAAATTCCTTCCTAAGCTTTTATTCACATCCCCTACAGGATGAATAAAGGAGACTGAAGCCAGAAAGATGAAATAAAAGTTTGTTTGAGTATTTCCAGGCTTTCTTGCAAGTTAGAGAGATTTTATAATAAATTTTTCCCTTTGCTGTAGAGTTACAAACTTCAACCAAATCCTGCCTTTTCCATGCTGCAGCTCTCCCTTGCATGTCACACATCATCTCTTGGTGTGCACCCAGCCTTGCTTATCTCAGAGGGTTTACTCACACCATAATGCTTCACAAATAGGGGCCCTGAACTCAGGACCTCAAATAACATAACCCCAATTAGCCCAAACACTGAAGAATGAAAGCAGTTTCTGAACTTAGCTGTCATCAGCCATATCACGGGAGAGAAATGGCAAACTTTTGTCTTGGGAATGCAAGATTAAAGCACCAAAATATTAAGTTAAACATTGTTGTGCTTTGGTAAATGTCAACAACCACCTCGGTGGGAGAGTGACAGGCCTCTGGCAGAGGAATTCAGTATAAAAGAGCAGATTTCAAAAAGAAACTGTTTTACTCTTTGAAAGGAACCATCAACACAAGTCACAAAGGATGAGAGATAGAAATGAGATTAGGAACAGCCTTTTAAACAACCTGTCATCCTAGGAAATCAATAGGAAATAATTAACTAATAAATGATAGCCTCTGCTATCTTGGGATTTAGTGTTCTAATGAAAACCTTCTTTCCTAATTTCACTAAAAACAATTAAGATATTTAGCACTTTGGGAAGACACAGAAGCCTCCAATATATATAAAAAAGTAACTTCCAATGCAAATATATCTCAGAACTAAGGATCAGCTCAAAGAAAAAGGCATTAATAACATTGCAGGCTTCATCCTTACTATTATCAGGACTGCCAGTTTGTGTTCTGTGTTGGTGTGTGTACAAACTCTATATAAATAGAAAATAAAATATACATGTGTATATATATATGTCAGCAGCAGATTCATGAGTTGTGCAATATACATCATCCAAGTCGAGTATCTTCTCAACAAATAGCACACCATAAAGCAATGCATAATGATAAGCAAAAATTATGTATCTAATTTACTTCACTACTTCAAATCAGAACTTACAGTTAATCCCTTTGAGATATTGAAACCTCCAAAGAACATCAGATTTCTGGACCTTGTTATCATCTTTCCACATTGTAAATCTACAGTGGCATCCATAAATCTATAAAAGCTACTGAGCTTGAATCTAATAACCAAAAACTGTGTAATGAATTTCTAGCTTGTCATTATACTCTGTATTTACCCAAAGGCCTCAAAGGCCGATATGTCTGAGTTTATACTATGAACAGAATTCTGCAATATATTACTGGGGTTAATAAAATAAAGACAGATTACCTAAAAAATATTCTTAAGATATATATCCCATTAGTACCTATGATTGACCCCAATGTACCATGCACATATTTCGTATCACATATTTTTATAAGACGATGCTGTTCTGATCGTGTGCAGATAAAAAATATACCAAAGAAAAGGTGGTTTAAGTCCCAATAAACAGAAGTATCTTTTCTTCATCACTAGTTATCAGTATTTCTGTACACATATTTACCCACCAAAACAGAGTACAAGCAGCTAGGAAAAAAAAAAAATAGAAAAACAGTCAGAGTGTGGACTACAGGTCTGGACGAGTTGAAGAAGACCTTGCACAATCTAGATAATGAAACACTCTGGTTTATTGAAACTAAAATGGGAGGTTCAGGATTGCTGAATCCACTAACTAGAGGGTCTTAATATATATGGTAATATCACGAATGAGGGACTATTAATATATGTAAGAAATGCATTAACTACAGGGAAATATTATATACAAGAAATACAAAATTATGGGAAGTTAATATATACAGGAAGGGCACTAACTACAAGAGGTTAATATACACAGGCCCTGTCCAGAGGCCCTACAAGCACAGCCCTGGGCACCAGCATCTCTTTCAGCAGTCGGAGAGCAGCAGTTGCTGGAGCCCATGCAGCAGGCGAATGCACTCCTTCACGGCCTTCCCATGCAGGAGTGCATCGCTCGCCAGGTGCTGGAAGAGGTTGGGAGGGTCAGCCAGCCGCAAGTCTGAGGGCAAACTGATCTCCCCAGGAAACCTCTCATTGCCTATGACAAAGTGATGCAGGCGTTTTGTCTCCAGCGAGCAGCGCAGGTACTGCACGACGTCCATCATCCGTCACGGGAAATCCCTCCTGCGCCACCCTGTCAGCGGGACGGTGCTCAGGAGCTGCATGAGCACAGTCTTCAAGGTGTAGCTGGACAAAGGTACACCCACCAGGCTGTGGCAGGCACGTGCAGTGGCAGCTGTCCTGTGGGGCATGCCTGGAAATGCGCCTGAAGAATTTGGCCTCTGCCACAGCACAAGTCTCAATCCACGTGGTGCTCAGCATGCCTACTCCTGAAGGCTGGCTGCCCACAAAGATCTCTGAGTCTCCTCGCCGCACCCCAAAGATCATCTCAGCCATGAAGCTTTCCTTGTCGTTGCTGAGCTGAAGTCGACAGGAGCAGCTGGAGGGCAGCAACGTTAAATACCAGTGGCAGGATTGAGGCAACAGCATCCAGGTGCTATAAGTGAGATTCAGTTTGCATTGACTGAAGATTGAGTTGATTATTATAACCTTGGGGAGTTATTGTTTTAAGGGGGTTAGTCAGTGTTCCTTGCAAGTTCTAAAGGGTCCAGGATATAGCAGGGGGATGGTCCAAAGGGGCAGAATAACATCCAGAAACAGAGTCAGCACAATAAAACCAGCGCTGCGGAAGGAGATTGGACGAAAGACCTAACCAATCATTTGACACCCGCGGAAATGATTGGTCAGGAATGAACAATAAGGACCAATAGGAACACCAGAAACAAGCCAATCACTGCATGGATCCAAAACCCACCAATCCTGGACCCACAGGGGGGTTATAAAAATGGGAGTTCAGTTGAGTTTGGAGTTCTTTTGAGGACCTCGCGTCCTGGAGAGCCCAGTGTGTATGTGGGGTAGACACACTGTTACTTATTTTTGACTTGTTGCGTGGGGGTCTGAGCCTATCTTGGGCCTTCCGTCTCCTGTAGCTCTTCATAAATAAACAAGAGCCTTTTGCTCTGAAGAAAGTCTGGCCTCGTTCGTCCATAACACAGGCTAACCTCACAAAGCAACAGAACCACCGGGCAGTTTTCTCCACATCCAGATAGGAGCTGGTGCGGAGGCTGTGCAGGAGGCTGGGCTCCTGTTTCCTTCGCAGCTCCAGCTCAGGGTGGTGGAGAAAACACAGCATGTCCTCCCTCAGCTGCCCACTGCTGCAGGTGCACAGCAGTTCCGCACGCACCCAGAAGTTCCTCTGGGACATGCCTGCAGCGTCCAGCTCCAGGTGGAAGGCATGTCCTGGAGGGGGACTCAGGGCTACAAGTACCTGGAACACAACCTGTCTTCTTCACGGGGACTCCAGCCTTCAAAGGCACTGCCCCCTCCAATGGCTTCTTGTGGCACCAGGTAGAAACTCTGTGACATGTCTTGTCCAAAGATTTCTGTCGGTTTGGCCATCAGGTCACAAATCACCAAGCAACCTTTGTCCAGCTCCAGAACAGGCAACTGGATGCACTCTGCTGAAAGACCTGCAAGGTTAGTTTTAGCATTGTGGCCCTCATCTTCTTCAGTTGCATCGTGTTTGTCTTCATCATTTCCAGCAGCACTGACTTCCTCTCTCTTCTCTTTGTTGAACACATATTCCTTTGCATCATTGGAGCCTTCTATTGCTTAATTTCCTACATTGCCTTCTTCCATTGCATTAATACTGCTGCCTCCTTCATTTCCACCTTTGTCTTTTTCCATATTTACATCGCTGCTTCCTAAGTTGTCCTTTGCAACAACGTTGTCTTCTTCCTTGCTGGAAGCCTTCCTTGCTGGAGCTTTCCTTCTGGCCACTGTTGTCTGGATGGCGTCTAAATGTCTGCAGTCCAAAGCACAGAGCAGGGAGAAGGACGAGGATTGCCACAACAGCCCAGAATTGCCACAGCAGCAGGGCTCCCCAGGCACCAGCGCTCTGCTCCGCGCTCTTGTGCTCCAGCTCCTGCATCAGCCGAGCCATCTCCTGGTTCAGGTACTCAGCCCGCTGCTGCATGCGCTCCTGCGTGGCCTCATCCAGCCCATCGCCCGCCTGCTGCGGGTACTGCATGAGGCCTTGCACAAGCCACAGAAGGAATCTCGTGGCAAGCATGGCCTCAGCAGGTGACAGTGGGAGATAGCAGATTCAGTGGGGAGTACAGGGAGGGAGGGAAAGGAGGGAGGGCAGGGAGGGAGGGAGGCACTGCTAGGGGAAGTGGGGACAGTAGCCCCAGGGATCTGAAGGCAGGACAGAGGGCCCAGGCAGCTGGCAGGCTGCCAGGCCTGTGCCACTGCCCCAGCAGCTGCAGTAGCAGCACCGTGCCCTGCCAAAGGCTCTCCTGACAGGGACTGGCCTCTGGATGCCTGCTGAGCAGTGGCTCCCCGGGAACTGGCGTTTCTGCCCTGGCCTCGCTCGGCGTTCAGCACGGCCTCCTGTCTGCGTGCACGCTGGCCGCAGGCCGAGGCTGCACTGGGGCAGCGTTACCTGCTGCTGCTCTTTCTAGCTGCCCCCATTGTGACACCTGTGCTGTCATGTCACACTCGTCACAGTGCATCCTGGCCTGGCCAGCCCCACCCTCCAGCTCTACCTCAGCTCAGGGACTCACAATGGCCCCGGGCCACCAAACACCTGACACACACCAAGTGCACACCCACGGGTCAAAATCGAGCCCCACATCTTCCCTGCACCAAAAGGCCAAAGCCCCCAAAAGCCTTTTCAACGATGAAATTGGGTGACACGACCACAGAATGCTTTGTTCCTGGAAATCTCCTGCTGTCAGATGCAACTGCTTCCCTTGGTGCTGACCTCTGTGCTTGTGGGGGTGCCCCGGCACCTAAGTGACAGCCCTGGGTGTGCAGTGGTGAATACCCTGGCAGTGGCATGGGGCTTCTCCATGGCAGGATCTCTGTTCCTGCTGCACCACTGCGAGAGGACCTCGATTGCAAAGAGACATTTCCCAGGGCTGATGAGCATGTGTGGTGGTGATTTCCAGTGGGTGACTCCCACTGCCAACAGAGCACAGTACTCTGCATGTCCTATGAGTTCATTTGTGCAGTGCCAAAGCCCTGCAGAACATCTGGAATGGGCAGAATCTTCTTTTTTTCCCCCCAGGGAACACAAGCAGGCAGAGGAGCACTGACTCTTGCTTGTTCCCTGCCCAGCCAGAGCTTCCGGGGACTTTCAGATCCCATGTGAAATGGCCAGCATGGCCTGAGAGTGCACGGGGAGCACAGGGCAAAATTGTCTTTGTAGCCACCGTGGTCTTCAGTGGCTAACACACCAGAGAGACCATGGAGAGAAGCAAAGTGGATTGAGAATTGTTTGCCTTTGTTTAAAATGGCTTTTTAGAACAGTCCCACCTCCCAGCCAGTCACAAATTCATAGCTACTGAAATTCACCTATACTACATCTAAAAGTTGTTTTGATTTATACAAAGCATTTCCCACTTACATATTATTTTGAATAATGCCTTTTTTTCCGAATTTTACTTTACATACCTGATAATAAAATCATTTTTTTCATATCACTGAATCAAGACTGGTTTTGCAGTTATACTAATGTAGGCATTAATTTTTCAGATTAAGCATCAGATCTTTGGGACCCTCAAGCTGAAGATAAAATATTGCATGTTTGAGATAATACTAAATGTCACCTCTCACCCACCATCATGTAGGTGTTACCAGGAAGAATATTCTGCCTATTCAAGGCATTGTGTGAGCACTAACTTGTTCACTTCATTTAAAACTAAATACTTTGGGTTTTTTTGGTTTGTTTTTTTTTTTTTTCTTTCATTAGCAGCTCTGATTTATGGAGGGTTTTTTTCCTTTCATTGTGTTAGGAAGACGTCCCATGATTTTTCAGTGTGAGATCTGTAGGGAGAAGTGACAGCAGAAAGTGCAGTGCCAGCAATATTATCAACCTATGCAGCTGTTTCTATGTGCCACCAATGGCAAATGGCAAATGTCCTTTTTATCCAGCTCAAAGTTGAGCCAGGCTGCACATCCAAATATATTTTGCTTTTATTTCCTCAGGTTGCCAACTTTAAAGGATGAACTGAGACAACCAAAAAGGGACAACGCTAGTGGTAACCTGTTACATTTCAAAATACATACCTCATACACAAGACCTCGAAAAAGGAATGTCACTCAATGCAGGAGATTGTCTGCTAAACAGCATTGTAATTGCTAATTTGGCAGACATATGGTTTTAATGAGGCTGGAAGAAAAATCCTTTTCTACTGCTGTAGTTGAAAACTATGAGCTGAGAAACAATTGCTTAATCTGAAATGAGATTTCTTACATAAACCCATGTAAAGCCATTGCTAAAGAGTTTCTACTTCTTTTACCCTCTGCTAGTTCTCTTACATCAGCCTTCTTAGGGAGCTCTTATAATAGAAAAATCATAATGTCAGTGTAATTATCAAATGTCAAGGCCTTGGAAAATGTCCTTCTTCCTCAGATACCACTGATTTTAATTCTTGGGTTTGCTTCCTTTTCTCATAAACAATAATCCATTTGCTGAATGAGACCTTTCCTTGTCTTTTCAAATTCCAGAGAATTTTTGCTAATTACAGCATTCACAGTGCAGAAAAATGTGTTTGCACTCTCCAGACTCGAAGTTCAGCCTGGAAGAGGAGGAAAGAGGAAAAGAGAAGGTGGGCAGAGGGGCTGTGTGAAAGAAAGAAAAAGATTTAAAAATCCTCACAGTGTAGGGCCAAGCCAGCACTCCAGCAGAAGCTCTGTGAGAAATACTTCCCCGCAGTGTGAATGCTGCACCCTGATGATAAAATAAAGCTCTTAGAGCCACACAAATTCCAAAAGCTTATGCTGACTCCCTTTGATCCAGACATCTGACAAAATCAGCAGCATCTCTCTTAAACGAAAGTAAATTTTTGCAAATAATTGAACAATTCCACTTCAACAATTTCTCTGCTTGGTGGATAAGGAATTGTCTGGATGCTCATACACGAGGAGTTGTGGTCAGCCAAGTAGAGACCAGTTAAAAGTGGTGTTCCTCAGGGTGTGATATTTGAACTGTCACTGTTTGACACCTCTGTTGTCCATGTGGACAGTGGATGGGGGGCACCCTCAGCAGGTTAGCCACCACCACACTCTGTGTGCAGCCTCTGCAGGGCAGGGATGCCATCCAGAGGGACACTGCCAGCCTGGAGAGGCTCAGGAGAACCTGATGGAGCTCAGCAGGGCCAAGAGCAAGGTCCTTCACCTGGGCTGGGGCAATCCCCAGCACAAACACAGGCTGGGCTGGGAATGGATGGAGAACAGCCCTGAGGAGAAGGGATGGGAGTGTTGGAAGCTCAACAGGACCTGGCAGTGAGCACTGACAACCCAGAAAGTCAAATGTGCCCTGGGCTGCAGCCAGAGCACCGTGGGCAGCAGGGCAGGGGAGGGGATCCTGCCCCTCTGCTCTGGAGATCCCAGCTGGAGCTCTGCATCCAGCTGTGGGGTGCCCAGAATAAACAGAATATGAACCTGTTGGAGAAAGGCCACAATGATCAGGGAGCTGGAGCACCTTGGAGAAAAATGGGCTTGTCCAGCCTGGAGAAGAGAAGGCTCCAGGGAGATCTCATATGTGGCCTTGCAGTTCCTGAAGGGGGCCTAAAAGCATTTTTTTATGAGGGCATGCAGTAATAGGACAAGGGAGAATGACTTTAAACAAAATAAGGTAGATTTAGATTAGATATTAAGAAGTTCTTCATGTGAATGTGAGAAGACATTGGAACACAGCCTGGAGCAGCTGTGGCAAACCCATCCCTGGAAATGTTCAAGGCCAAGTGGGATGGGGCTCTGAGCAACCTGTTTTAGTTAAAGGTGTCCCTGCCCAAGGCAGGGAGTTTGGAACTAGATGATCCTTAAGGTCACTTCCAGCCCAGGCCATTCTACAATTCTATGAAATGCAACCTCAACCATTCCTTGTTTCCTTGAATATTATGGTCAGAGAAGTGCTACCCCTTTTTACAGTGTAAAATGGAAAAAGATGAAATGTTCTTGTCAATAAAAATGACATCTTAAAAGGCTGGTGTCGGTGATCTTTAGGCTGTCTCCTGATATTTTAAGAAATTTTATGAGAAAATGGGGAAAATATTGAATGCTCATATAAAGATGAGGTTTACAGGGCAAAAGTTCCTCCTGCAGTGCCTGTTTTGACAGGGGACTAGAATGCCAGGACAATTTTAAAAAATGCCAGGACAGTAGAAGTGGATGTGTACAACCATCTTCCCTGATAGAATACTGCCAGAGAAAAAAGATCAGCAACAGGGCTTTGAACTTTGATGAGGCTCAGACAAGGCAATTTCTGTATATTGCTCTGTGTGTTAGGAAAGAGGCACCAAAAGTTGGTTCCAGGCAATACTGAACTAGAAAGTCAACTTAAAGAGTATAAAAAACAATTGCCTACCTCCTGCTGTCCCCTCACCCATGTAAAGACACCTGGCATAACCCTCCAACTCCTTCTAAGCTCAGAGAGTTTTGCACAAGCAGCACAAATGTGTCATCCTTTCTTGTGATGACAAATTCATGTTTAGCCAACGATCGCTACCTAGCAGTCTTCTGCAGCAATCTTTTCAGAATTTCACCTTAATTTCAAGTAATTTCTCCCATTCATTACATTTCTTTTGAGCTATAAGTTAAGAAATTAATAAAAAGAACATATTATACCTAGGCCAGACCTCTGACCTCATGCATGTGAATTTGTTAGAATAACTGAATAGTAATAGCTAGGATAGTTTCAATATTTCAATAATTAGAATTCAGTAGATGGAGTGATTCACTAAATAGTTTAATAGTTAGAAGAGCAATTCAATAATTCCATAGTAAGAATAATTAGAAAATTTAAGGAACTTTTACCTTCAGTGCATGGTCAGGTCTAGGAGTGCATCTTGATGTGATAGAGCTAAGCAAGAGTTCCAAACAGGAAAAGCAGCTGCTAAAACGCCTACAGATAAATGCAAAGAACTGCAAAGAACCATGTTGAAGAGGAAAAAAACTCAAAACATGAACAATAAAAACAAAAAAGGTAAGAAGAAAAGTAAAAGTACTCTTTTTGGATATAATTTTTATTGATACTTCTAGCCATAGTTAGAAAAAATAAATGGAATGGCACTAAGCCTAGGGAAAAGAAGAATTTCATATATTAAAAAGTAAATTAATGTTGCTACAGCACCCACAGGTGTTGCAGTATCTGTATCTCTTAGAAAATACTTTAAATGTCCTGCATATTTCTGCTGTTACAAATTCACCTTATTTATGATGTTCTATGGATTTTAATTGCATCTCTCTAGCTCAGTGCTTTTCCTTAAAAGTTATAATTTTTCTGTATCTTTCCTCAAGTGCAACACAAGCCTAAAGCAAATGAACTGTTTCTATGGGCTCCTTCACCATGTACAAGCATAACAGAGTAACTACAGCATAAGAAAAATGTTTTTGTCAAGGTCTGTGGGTGACTTCACCACAGCCTCCTCAAAGGTCTGAAGGAAGCAGTGCACCCATTCCACAGCCAAAGCTGAGTCTGACATTCCACTATCTTTGCCCAAAAGTAATTTCCTGCTTTGTTTCATTCAAGCTGATTTTTGAGGGGCCAATTTTCAATGTGGCACTTCAAAAGAATAAAAATTATCTCCTACACATATAGCTGTTTTCTCTTTTTCTCCATTGTTTTTCCCTATTCTGATAAGAAAACTAATTAAAATAGATGATTCCTTCAAAAAGAAGAGCTGGAAAGTTCTAAATACAATGAACTCCACTAATTGCAAGCTTTGAAGTCAAAAATATTTTTTAAATGTATTAAAAGAGCAAAATGGTTGATTTTAGTTCTTAAGCCAACATAAAGCAGCCATAGATGCAAGATGGAAAATCTGAGTAGAACATCAGCACAGCCTTGATCCTATGCAATATTGTCCACTGAGCTAAAGAAAAACATGACTTGGGGGAGAAGAAATTTTCTGCCGTTCTAAGTGCAGATACATAGTTAAAGAGCAATGTGCCAAGCAAAGGTGGCACAATACAGAGTTTTTAGAACATAAAACCCGAGAAAAACAGAAGTTTAGACACACAGTTGAATGCTCTTTCTTTGCCACACTTAAAAAAATTCTTTATATGTTGTGCAGAATATTTAAATATTCAAATATTGCTTTAAAAAAAAAAAAAAGTTACTGAAAGGAAAACTTTCTTCCCACTCTCCAAAAATGTCAGGCAACCTGTTGTGGCCTGTGCACAGTCTGTAACACACAATCACTAATGACAGGTGAGTGGTTCCATATTCTCACTAATTTTTTTGCAAAGAAATTACTGAACTGAGAAGAAAGAGATTAAACTAAAAATTAACTTCATCCATCACTCTTTATGAGCCATGAAAAAAGTCTTCAGAGGGAATAAATCTTTGTACAAGAGACTACTGCTGTTGAGAACTTTCCGTGCTTGAAAAGCATGAATACCTCAAAGCTTGTCAGCTGTTCTGTTGACATTTTGCTCTTTTGATTAAATTTCCTGTGCTGTTGTGTATAATATGAAATGGTGGCGAGTTGCTGCTGCATTTCAAAAATACCTTTGCTGTATAAACACTTTAGCAATCTATTTAAATTCTTAGATATATTATTACTGGCCCGGAGCTCTTCTGAGTAGCAGTCATAACTTGAGAAGCGTGTTTATTAGCACTGCTAGCATCCAGCAGTAATTAGCAATTGCAGCACTCTCCTCAGGTTCCAAATGTTCTAGGAGTCTCAAGGAAGGCCTTTTTTTTTCAAAGCACAAAGAGGAGTTCAGTCTCTTATTTGTAAAAGACACGACACACAAGATTAGAGGATAAACAGGGTGTTTTACAAACATGGATTTGCCAAGGCCACAGCTAGGATCACCAGGACGGTGTGGTCTGAGTTCCTCGTTTTCAGTTCCAGTGTCAAGAGTGATCTAAAAGGATATAAATAAATAAATAAACAAACAAACATTATTTTTCTTATCCTCTTGACCAGAAATCTCCATGCATGCAGTCAAATATTCTTCACAGGCTGGGTGACCCGTAAAGCTGACAATCACAGCGGATACTCTGAATCTTTACCTGCACACAGAAACTGCTCTCACTGAAAAGCCACAGATTTTTGAACAACAGTGATTCTGGACAGAAAAGGCATCCTAAGGATTCTTTTCCATGGTTGTCAAAGCAGACAGATGAGTTTCCTGAGAAAAACTCAGCTAATCCTCCTTTCAGAAGCACAATTCACACCTCATGCCCGTCACTTTGTCGGAGCTTCATTGGGATGTGTTTAGCAGGGTGAAATGGGCCAAATTCCCGATTTCAGTGACTGCAGAGCTTGGCCTGTAACATCCTGTGCATCTCCAGCTCTGACTGAGGTCGGGAGCAGATTCAAGAGTTGCTGAGCATCCGTGCCCAGTGAGAGGAAGACTTCCACAGAGTATCACCATCCACAGTTTCAGCAGGACTGATACTGTCCGTGTGAAAATCTTAAATGAAGACTACCACATCCATGGAAATGCTGAATTCAACTTTTCTCAACTGAAACATGGGAGTTAAAGGGCTTTGGACCCTTTCCAAACAAAAGCTCCACTCTTTGTACACACTTTAATTTCTTTCCCCTTGGACCCAACGTAGAAGTTTACTCTAAAGACAAATACTTGTTTAATAAGGCTGCAAGATTAAACTTAATGATTTATCTAAAAACAGATGCAGCTTTGGACACTTACTATCAAAAGAGAAGTGGGGAGATGTTCTTTAGCAGTAGCTTGTTTTGCACAAAGTTGAAAAATTAACTTTAGCCAAAGAAATTGAGTTTTCTAACAGCATTTGGCTACAACAAGTGCCTCATATACAAAAGCAGATGAAGAACCACTACAGCATCGCTCCTGGCTTGTTTAAACCCAAAATGAATGACAAAACAGGTGCCCTTCTGTGTCCCTGGCCTCTGCTCAGGGTTTTCCAAGCTAACACATCCTAGCAGCAGCCACGGGATAAATCCTTCAGATGCTTCACGTTTTAAGGTGCTCAGGTGGTGACAGAACATAAATATTTGACCAAGCCAGTCTGGGATTATGAAAAAATCTCAAGGAGGCCATGACTTTACTGGGATAACAATCTGGTTTTGTCAGTTCTCAAAAGAAACTCTGCTCCTGAATTACATCTCCTGGCAGAAAAATGCCCCAAAGCAAAACTACTGCTCACTTCACATCCAGATGGAAGAAATGTGGTTGTGGATGAAGGGATGGCTGTTGTAAGCTGATGTGTGAGAAAAGCATACTTGCAACTAAAGTGTCTGTATAATCTTATTTTATTCAGACTTTTGAACCCACATCCTAGAGCTAAGTATCCCACATTGCACCAGGGTTTGCAGGTGGCTGAAGTATGAGAGAAGTACTGTGCTAAAAATATAGATAAAATAATTTTTTTAAAGATTCCTTTTTCACAAACAACAGCAGTAAATTACAGATATTTACAGCAATTTCTCTTCCCACCTTCTTTCAGCTGTAAAGTCTGAATGGGGATGACAAACACATCTGAACAAAACCTCAGGAATGACAGAGTCAGCACTTGGTGACACTGTTCCTCCCTTCATATACCAGGAGGCTTTGTGGTGATCCATTTCTGACATTTTCAGCAATAATGAAGAAAGAAAAAGATGCTGCCAGCAGCCCTTTGCAAACTTTCAATTGATGGCCAAGAGTGATAAGGGCTGACCTCTAACTCCTGTGTCTGACAGGAAACTCTCCAGTTAGGAGGGGTGAGACTCATTCCTGTCAAGCACAAACGAGGAAGGATTGGAAAGAAAGAGACTGCTCTATATCAGCTTAAAATTCTTTTCTGCTGCGGTGTATCAGCTTTAGAGTCCTCTCTGCCTTTCTGAAGAGCCTGGATCTGCCAGCACTTCCAGCCAAGAGGCATTACCTGGAGGGAACACAAAAACATGAGCCTGCACAAAATAAACGGTCCTCTTGAGTTTGAGATTTAATATGGTTTAGTGTAGAGAGCCAGGTCCACGCAGGAATTTTCTCTTTCTCCCAAAATTTAACAGAGCAGCAGTCCAACTGAGATGTTACTGGAAAGGGCAGTTGCACATTCATCAAAATATCACGAGTTAGTGGTTTTGCTGTATTTGAATTCAGTAAATCCTGCCACAACCTGCAGTGCAATAAGAGAAGCAGATGGACAGAATTAATTATGGAAGAACTTTGCAAAAGTAGTGGAATGAGATATGTTAGGTGCCATTTTTCCATAAAACACTAAGAAATCTTCCAATTCCAGCATCTTATTCGCTCAGCACCTTCTCAAATGTGCTTCTAGTTTCACAGTAATAGAAAATAAATTTTCCTAGCATTTTAATTTTAAAGAAATTTCATTAAAAAAATCTATAGAATATAGTGTTTGAATCTTTTTAAGTGTGTCCCGTTGTAGGTGTCACTGACTATTTTTCTTTAATTCATAATTTTGGTTTTATGCTACATTTAGCAAGCATCTTACTACCTACCAGAGATAAGGAGAGAAGGGATAAAGAATAGTGGCAAAGAAATCAGAAAAAGAAATACAAGCAAAAAAAAAAAATCTGCTTTCCAGTATAAATTTGTACTTCATATCACATAATCTAGCTCACTATATAAGCCCTATTAAAAACAAATTATATCTTTTTCTTCAGCAATAAACAGCAGAAAGAAGGGAAAACTTCTTACCATCAGTTCAGTCAGACCAGATGAAAGTAAAAATGGGGACTGTGCTCTGCATGAGTGATTTTTGTTTCACAGTGGTAAAAATTAGGCATAAAACTGCAGAGTGTGTGCTCAGCTCCAACAATGCATCTGCCACATAAACTTGGCTTCAGCTGGAGCAGAATAAATTAAAGAACAGAATGTTTGGAAAGCATCATCTCAGAAAAAAAAAAATCTGATCATAATAGAGTATTGTAGTTGTCTGCAGGAAAATAGAAATAATTCTTCTGAATAGCTGACATTCTGGCAATCAAATACGAGGTTTCTCAAAATTACATGAAGCTTAGCTGATTTTTGAGTTTTTAAAATATTTTCTGGAAATTGTCCTTACGCAACAAACTTTTTATCCATCCAGTTGATAGACACAATTATATACCTTAATTACTTTATTGATGTATTTTTTAGTTAAGATTAAGATTTATTAATAAGAGTACAGTTCCTCCCTATTTATCAGTGTATTGACTTTTAATATATTTGTGTTTTAATCTGGACTTTTATTATATTCAGTAGCAACACAGTGTGTAACCTTTAAAATTGAAAAAGCAAATCATGTATGCCGCTGTTCCTTCAGCACCAGCTCACTGGATTCCATATCAGGTTTTGGTTTTAAATAAACCTCTCTTCAGAAAACCCAAGCAGCAGTAAATTATTTGTTTCACTAGATTTTTATAAAGGATTTTCCAGCCCATTGTATTAACACACATTGTAAACTGAAGCTCAGTTTTTAGGATAAGTGACAAGAAGAGAGAGCAAAAATATGTGAACTATCAAAATATCATAATACAGAATCAGAAATGAGTTGAAATTCTGAAAACAAAACAAAAAAACCCCAAGTTTCTTCCAGAACAGGCCTGTGTGGGCTGTTGGTATTTGTGAGAATCAAGCCTAGAGCTGCTTTAATATTTGCATCCAAATTCTCATTAGACAGAGCAGAAATCCAATTTTGAATAACCAGTCCTCTCCTGCTCAATTCCAGCAAAAATTAAAAGTCATAGAGAAACCTTTGATAAACTTCCATAAAAACCCCTCAGGTATTTTTTTCCAGGAAAAAAGTTATCATAGTGAGCTTCCTTTCCCCTATC
>VYZP01046684.1:59420-77886 GCA_013400635.1 Hypocryptadius cinnamomeus | reverse complement strand
TTCCTGAGGAAGGTCATGAAAATCACTGCATAATGCATTTGGGTAATACATTCATGTCAGATGTGACTTGAGTAAACCCTGGAGCTAACCTCACATGAAGCCTACTTGTTTACTATAATTGAATGAAGGATTAATAAAATGATAAGTTGGTTTCACTGAGGTTTTCTAATCAGTTGAAAATGTTTGTTTACTCCCACAATCATAATGAATAATTGCAGAGAATAATTTTGAACACTGTTGTATTTTCTCCTCCCAAAATGCAAAATTCTAAATGCAGGGACAGCATGTATAGAAAAGAGACAGAATGTATGTAACTACTGGAGGAAAAAAGAGAAATAATTAAACCCTCCAATATTCACCTTTTCCCTAATGCTTACTTTGGATTCAGGGTTACATGAGATCCTGTGTGTTTGTCAAGTCATTCTATGTTGCAAGCAAAAATATGCTAAATACTTATCATTGCTTTGCCTTGTGCAGCTGAGGACTTACTTCCTTGAGAAAATGGTGGTAGAAGTATGTCTCTTTTCTGTTGAAAGAAATCAACATTTGTCATTTACATATGGAGGTGTTATTCCAAACATTTTCAACCATATCCATTTTCTGCAGAAGACTGAGTTGCAGAGGTGAAAAGCATTGATTGAGAAAGCATAACAGTGAACAGTGCCTTGTCTGTTTTTCTCCTTCTCTCACCGCCCCCCCCGCCCCCCCGCCCCTGCAAAGTGCCACAAATTAATAATCATATATTGGTTATCTGCTTGCAAAACCTGTGTTGATATGAAGCAATTAACATCACCTGTAAAGGAAATTAAGTGTGGATGGCAGTGGGTAAACTCTAAAGTTTATTATACTAATTTATTACCACAATTGCCATTTGTAACACAGTTTACAGTGGATTTTTAAATGATGACCACTCATGATAATCCAAACAACACAAAAGAAAATTACATTTCTACTGCTGAGGATGAAGCCGGAGAATTCCTGACTTGCCCCACTAAATGTGGTTTGTTTGGCTTTCTCCTGAAGCTGGGGCACTGGGAGATGCCTGGAGCAGTTGCCCTCTTACTCAAAATAGGAATGGGGGTGGCAGGTGTAAACTCCCTATTTGACAACAATTCAGCAAAAGTGGATTTTGTAATAAGCCTATAGAAGTACTTCATGCAGTCGTGGTACTTACCTTAGCCTTTTGATACTATGTTGTAATTTATGATAGTGAAAATTTAAACATTTTGACTCCTAGAGCATCCAAAACGTGGTAAATATTTGCTATATTTCAATGACATGTGAGGTCTGGAAGAAAATTGTTCAAGTATTTACTTCCAGTGTGCTAATGTAGCATGCTCATTGTGGTATGATAATCTTATCATACTGGTGTGTGAAGTGTCAAAATGATGGTGAAAGTTTTCCTGGAATCTGAATGGTCACGTTTAGGTTTTTAATACCTATTTTTCAGAGGTTCCTCTGTCTTTTCAAATGCCCAACACTGTTGTTTAGTGGGACAGCACTGTTGGCTTCCTCGCAACAAGAAAGTTTTGAATGTTGCCACCACTACTAAGGCATTCCACTGATCAAGGTGGTGGGCATTAAAATGTGATCTGCTAATAGTTCGGGCAGGAGGCTTTTCCAGGCACAGAAACCTAACTGTCAGAATGAAAGGCAGTGGTTTTTGCTTCCTGTTTCCTAACACTCGACAGAATCTTTTGTGACTCTGACCAGTGTGATTGCACTCAAAACAGAGATGTTGCAATTTGTCACTGAGCTTTGGCAATGGGGGCTGATGCAGCAGACATGAGGGAAAATCAAACGTGCTGTAGCATTAAAGTTCACTTGATAAGCTTTAAGTGGTAGCTTAGTGATCCACCAGCTTTTCACCAAGACTTGGAATGTTGTAGTTTACATCAGCTTTCCTCTCTACAAAGACCTGAAAGAGTTGCCTATTTGCCAATAACTTGGTTTTTAGGAGACTCTTGGCTAAAGTTGTGTGTGTTTGGTGGTGATTATTTAGTATTCAAAGCTTATAATTTGGGATTGATGAGACACTAATAAATTAAATCTTATTTGCTATCCTCTGATGATAAACTAGAACCATGGCAAAAGGAACAGATCAGCCAAACTTCCTCTGGCTTCTATTTTTAGGACTTGAGTCCTTTTCATCTGTTTTAAAAACTTCTGTTGTTGCTCTGATTTTCATTGTTTGATTAGCAAGTTTATGCTCTTGCTTTTTGAGTTTCTATGACTATGAGTTATCTTCCTTTGCATTCTTCAGGTGGTTGAAGACAGAGTGAGTCAGTGTTTTGCAGGTGAAGGTTTAGACAAGTTCTGGATAAAATAATAATAAAGGTTCTGTCTAGATTTTTATCTTGGTGCAGCAGAGGCAGACAGTTGAGAGACGAAGATGAATCTGGGTGGTCTTGATATTGGAGACTGCCATGAGCATGGATGTTCCCAGCTGGGGGACAGGGAGGAAAAAAGTTCCTGAAATGATGAAATGCATGTATTGAATAACAGTTGTGCTGTGCAAGAAACCCATCTTGTTTGAAAAGCAATCCAACCGGCTATTTTAGCATTGCTTATCTTAAAAGCAGCAGCAGGTAACACTAATGCAGTCAGGACTAACTTGTGTGCTGTGGGGGTAGAAAAACTGTTCTGCAGGAGTAAAAACCTGTGGAGTTAAGCCACAATACCCCTCTCATACATTTATTTGTCTTTTAGCAAATGATATTTGAATCAGTTCAGTGGCATGGAGAAAGTTCAGTTTATGGAAAAGTGCATTACTAGAGCTGTAACTGAAGTGATTTCATAGTTTATTTTTAAGCACTTTTGATTGAAGGTTGCTAATTGAGGGTGGGGGTGACAAGGGAAGGTTTGCTTGAAGTTGGGTTAAGCCAAGGTTATCTGTATTTGTCTCAAGCCCGGAAGAGTTGGCAGGAGAATTGAGTGAACTCTGTGAACTTGCGCAGACCTGACCCTTAACACACTCACACACACACTCACACGCTCACACAAACGTGTCCTTGAATACTTTCTCAGCCTTACACTCCAGCCAGTTTCTCTAACAGGCATACCACAATCCATTCCAGCCCACACTGGGAGGATATTAAATAATTTTTATCCTAAAATTCTTGCTCCCTCCTCCTCTTTAAATTTCCCATCCACCCTCTGCATGTTCCCATTGTGGGGAAGGATAAGTGCTGTTTTCTCTTATCTCTA
This sequence comes from Hypocryptadius cinnamomeus, assembly GCA_013400635.1. Taxonomy (NCBI): domain Eukaryota; kingdom Metazoa; phylum Chordata; class Aves; order Passeriformes; family Zosteropidae; genus Hypocryptadius; species Hypocryptadius cinnamomeus. Next base: position 74,679 of record VYZP01046684.1, on the reverse strand, counting down.
TGGCTATGAGGGTAGTTTCACAACCGCTGCATGTTTCAGTTTTTCACCTACCACAGACTTAATGTATTAAAGTGGGCCAAATCTGGCACTCCTTATCCCAGACAAATGTTTTATTGAAGTCTTTGGGAACTTTGCCTGGGACTCTATGAGATTTCAGGCAGTGGTATTTAAAAGAGGTTTCCACAGTCACTTGATTTGATTGAAGTATTTTTTTAAAATTTTTTTTAAGTGGATGTAGCTTAATCAAGGCAGTGCTTTCAAGTCTGAAATTGTCTCTCATAAAGTTACCTGGGAAGAGGTTGGAGATACCTCACTTAATGTTTTCACATCTCCATGCATCAATTCCCAGTCATTTCTACTTCTTGTTTTTCGTTTGAAGGCAAACCTTAAGGGAGATGTTATTTACTTTACTTTCCCCCTTCAAGGTTAAGCTGGACAGTCTTGGATTCTGAAAGGAGAAATTATGGCAGCTTTTTATCAGGTACAACTGATTGTCTGCAAGTGACACTATGAAACACACAGTCTAGCTGAGATTCTGACTTTATAGCACTAATAGAAATCTTCAGGGTAGGAGAGGGGGATTTAAACCCCCTTTACATGCACAGACTTTTGCCTGCATTCTCTCACTCTATGATTGATGAAACAGTAGGATAAACACTGATGAAAATTACTCCTTTTGGTGAGGGTAAGTTCATACTGGTTTTGATCCACTGGGGGCAAAATAGTATCAGGGTGAATTGTCAATGAGGGGAGGGAATTGGTCTGTGGAGTTAGTTCTGATAGCCCCATGTGTTTCTGGGCAGGAAACACACTTCTGACCATATAGCATTGAGATTTCTAGAAAACCCATAGGTGGTAGCAAACTTGTGACCTGTAGGGCTTTTCTGTATTTATAGTAAGAAGATGATGGATTTATTTCTTTTAAGACTTCAAAGGAAGAAAATGAAAGGGGAAAAGTTAAACTCTGTCAGAACCCACCAAAATACTGATATGTCAGCTCCTGAATAGGGTGTGCAGTGTGTTCTGTGCAGGGAGGTGCTGTTGTAATCAAGGGAAATGTAGACAATTGAAGTATAGCAGATATCCTGGATTCCCATTAAGCAGTTCAAAAAGATTATTAAAATAAAGCCTTCTCTAAAAGTGAGAGGAATGAGGAAGTTGTTCTTTCACTGACTAGACATTTGTTTCTGTTCGAGCCATCATTCATTATAAGGGTATAGGAAAGGCCATGCTAGTAGCATGTTCTTTCACCCTCTGCTTCTTCACTGATGCTGATGTCCTAAGTGTCTTTGTAAGAGCCTCATGCTCAGGTCAGACCTGCAGATCTGGCCCCCTGGTCTGCTCCAGCTTGTGAATTGCAGCAGGAAATGTACCATCTCCAAAGGAGATAGGTGCTCCTTTTTTTTCATCCTCAAACTCAGAAGCAATCTAAAAATCTGGTGCAGTACTTGTAACCAGAGAGAAATGGAAGAGCAAATTACTTTCAGCTGGACTGCAGAGAGGCCACAAAGTCCTAGAGCATTTAGGTTTTTGTGGTGGGAGGAAGTGGAGGCAGAGGCTGAGGATTCAGCCCAGTGAAGAGGCCACAGCATTGCAGTTGCAGAAGATTGGTGTAAGGGCTCCTGTAGTCTCCTGCTGCTGTATGCTTTTCCAGCTGAGCTTAAAAAAGGTTTACCTCTAACTAGTGGGTCTCCCAAAACTGCTTTAATACATCTTCTTGGTTTTTATTCCTGTGGAAACCTTGGTGGGCCTCTCTGTTGTTTGCTGACTTCATGAGTTCTCTTGACATTGTTCAGTGACTTGCTCCCGGTAGTGCTTGTCCTCACAGCTCATGAAATGAGTGCATGAGCAGCAGAGTGCTCTTGTATGCTTCCCTTCCCTGTGTGTTTAACTGAAGTTCATGATGAGCTGTTGAAGTTACCAGAACTATACTATACTATAAAAATGTACCTTTTTAATTTTTTTTTTTTTTTGATAATGGCTCTTTTCATAGTGCGTACATGAAAGAAGGCGTAAATGATTAATAGCACAAGAAGGAAAAATAAACCTCTTCTCTTAGTTTTTTTGAAAAAAACATATCTGTTTTCTGGAGTTTAATCTGTGCCAAGATTTCTGTTTGTGGTTTCCTTGCTTACTTGCATTGTGCTGTTCCATCTCCAAAGATGTGGGTTTTTTACTGTGTTCAACTTTTTCCCAGTTGTGTTATATTTTTCCTTTTTCCCTACCTGAAAACAAAACTTCTGTTTCTGTCTTGTCTTCATATTTTGTTCAACGGTGGAGAAAGCTGAATGTGTTTGACTAGTGGTTGAGTTTCTGCTGCTCAGCTCTTTTTCATGATACTCACTTTTACAGGGCGATTTGTACAACAATTAACATTCCTCCAGGCTGAGAAGAGCTCTAATGGAAGGCTGTCTGTGAGCTGAGAGAGCAGCAGAAGTGGTCTGGGAGTAGAAAGATTAAACAGTGAGGTTAAACAGGTCAAATGAGAAGTAACAGTCAGTTGAAAAAAGTGCATAGTACAGGGGATTAAAAGAAGGGATGAAGTTTAATGGCTAGGTTTTGCAATGAGGCTGTTACTTATGGGTAGGTAAATTGTCTTTGTTTTGACATCAGTATACAGAAGTTTGGCTTTGTCCCTGAAGCTCAAAATGTTATTTTTGTAGAAATACAGAAACCTGATTTCTTGCATATTGCCTTTACCACATACCTCTGATTTAGTGAGCTTCTAGAACCCTCTGTGGAGGCAGTTTCAGACTTCCATTCACTGACAAAGTAAATTCCTTCAGCTGGCAAAGGCAGCTAATGGTTTGTAATCTGTCTGTGCTTTCTCACAGGTGCACACAAATGCAATTTGAATAGTAAGACACCACAAATATTATCAGCATGTTTTTCCGTCTGCCATGTACAACCAGAATCCTAGATCAGATAAAGGAAATGTCATGTTGACCTGTGGCTGCCTCTGAAATAATTTTGACTCTTGGCTTCATGAGTTAGTTGTCTTTAACTACTGAGGCAGATTTCTTGTCTATGATGGTGAAATCAAATTTTCCATCATGTATTAATAGAAATTAATGTTATGGAAGATCGTGATGACTCGACTAAAAATTGTTCTACTGCCCACGATTTTAAAAATACCAATAAGCTAAATGTTTTTGCTACACTTTGTGGCTGAAATGCATTAGCAGTGGATTCCAGGAAGGTGCAAAGTTGAAATGTGTATTATACTATTTCCTCTTATTCTTTGTAGATGGCTTCCCCATATTAAAATGTAACAGGGCAGACAGGGAGCATAAACGTGTGCTCAGTGTGACGTAAGAGTGAGAACTGGAGGGTGCAGGCTGGGTGGGACTTCATGTCTCTCTGAGAGGAGCTCTGACAAGTCTGGAGGAAGTTTTGCACAGGACATTCAGGGCTTTTTGCTACAGATCACCTCAGTGGGATATAGTATTACTACTTTTCCCTAGTGAAGAGAAGAAAGAATTGGTTACTTTTCTAAAATTCACTGAGCCTTTGTGGTTTTTGATTCTATGCTAATGGTTTTCCATTTTATGCAGAAACATCTTTCCTTGTTTTATGTGTAATGTAATGAATAATGAGGAAATGGCTTCATAGGTATAAAGGACATTACAAAAATCCTGCTGTGAATTAACTGTAAGCTAAATTTTGTTCAAATCATCAGCTTTGGGCACAGCTCTCCTGCTGTGTTTCATCCTTCCTTCCTCCATTCTCTGCTTTCTGATATGCTTTTCAGCCCGATCTTTGCCAAGAAAGCATAAGGCATTAGAAAGAAAGTGGAGTTAATTGTATTTAATGGTGGGTCAGGAAGGGAGGAGGAGAGATAAGGTTTTAATATCAAGGGCCAGCACCAATACTGAATATAGACATGCTTTAAAGTCTGTTTTATTAAAATAATTTCAAAAGCAACTCCTTCAGAAATATTGGTCATCTTGGCAAAGCACCACAATGATTTTTTTTGAGATCTGAACTCTGGATGACCTAGCACTGGGTCTTTTAAAAAACCCTTTTTCCCTCCCCCTTCCTTGTATCTTTACCCTCCTCTGCCCCCTAAACCACTGACTGATAAGCAAAAGCCTCAGAACTGGCTGTTCCTGCCTTGATGGTTGGAATAGCTTTTCCATTTTTTGCAAGGAAAGGTTTATGGAGAGTTTAGGACCTGTCTCTCCAGGACCTTCTTTCTTCAGAGTTTGCTGAGCCATCTCAGAGCAAATTGGTGCTTTTACATAGTGTAAGATGGAAATATCAGCTCAAAATGAAGTCCTGTGCAATGCTAACTTCTAACCTGCTCCACATAGAACTGCAAACACTTCTCCACCCTTCCATTTGTGGGCATTGGAGGTTTGGGTGGACCACAGAAATATTGATGCCTGCTATGGTGGTGCTGCTGCTGTCCAGGCCACCACTGATGAAACAAACTGCTTGGCACACAGTTCACATCTGAAGAACATTGCTTCTTGCAAACTGGGGATGTCTGCCTCTAAATCCCCTTTGTTGTGTTCTCCCCAGCCTGTTTTGGGGAGCCAGAAATCAGAGCATGTAGGGTATGTGTTTCCTCATCATCTCTTTGATTCTGTTTTGTTTTCACAAAAATACCAGCCAGAGTTGGGAAAGGAGTTTCACAGAAATATATTATTGTGATAATACCAGAGAAAATTTCCAAGAACGATCTGAATGCAAGGCTTGATTTCTTTTGCTATGGGTCAGAGGAGCATAAACTGTGCCTTTCATCTGTGTGGTGTTGAATTCTACAACAGAAATGATTGGTATTTAGTATTTGGGATTTTATTTTAACTATTTTTCTGCTGAAAAATAATAAAGATCAAAATAGCGTCCATTTTGGTAATAATACAGTGTCTGGTCCAGTTTTAGAAGTTGCAAAGCTCTTGGCAGATGAAGGCTGTGACTTTTTATCTCTGGCAATTTCCGTTCTAGCTATATGACCTATGGCAGAAGGTGAGATTCAGGATGACACAGGTTAAGAAGAATTTGATATGTTAAGTATTGCAAGAGGCTTTGTAGAGAATTTGCTTCAATTATAGTTTTTGATGGGAGGAAAATTAAATTTACTTAATTTTTAAGTTTACAGCACACAAGGCTGGAGTCTGAGTATCCTGAGACTTTACTGGATATTTGATATCAAATACTATACATAAATGAGCTACTAAATAAACATCACATAAGAAATTTTGAGTTATGCAGGGCAGCTTCCTTAACAGTGTCAAAAAGTATTGTGTGTTGTTAAATCCTACCCCGTGTATGAGGTTCGCTATGGCAAAAGCTTTTACACAAACCTCATTTTTTCTTCTGAAACTGATGGTCTCTTCCTGAGTTCAAGACATTTTAATGATTTTTATACTTTATCTTTTAAAAAATGATAGCCGAAGAAATGCCAGATTTATTCTTCTTCCCCAAATGGGTTGTGATTAAGCTCATAATTTCAGCTTATTTCTGTGTAGCTGCTAATTTTTTTGAGTGCTGTGTGTAATGGACTAATTGTTGCCAGAATTAATTACATCTATAAGGAAAGTTTGTAGATAAATGGAAGCTGTGGAACAGAGGAAGCTGTTTCCTTTTTGAAATCTGACCACTGATAATGTCTGGAAACCTGAAAGCTGATGCATTGTAGTTTTGTTTCTATGCTCATTATATTCCTTGGTGCACATAATCAATATTTTTTTGAAGACTGAAAACTGCAAGAGTGCAATAGATTATTTTAATTATGAATTTTTTGCTTGTGTTTTCTTTAAGGGTTAAAAATTAATGCAAAATATAAAATTATGTGTATTATATACAAGGTCCCTTCTCTGAACACTTTGAAGTGGGGTACTTTATTGGCCTATGCTCAGAGTCATGTTGAACTACAACTTGATTGAATAAGGCATTTAAGAGTGTATAAAGATTTAAGAGTGCAGACATTGTTGGATGTCTTTTGCTGTCATCAGCAAAGGTGAAATATTGTTTCCTTTATTAAGCCCTTGTCCATTGATAGTTGTTATTTAGATTATACCTAAGATACAAAAAATTTAAAAACAGAGCAAATACCACAACAGATATTTAGCTGGCAAGTTGTGGAGGTTGTGCAACTCTTCCCCAGACGCGGAGGTGCTAGTCTTTGATTTGAAATGAGCAATCTCCCGAGTTCTACTCACAGATTTCTATTCTGCTGGATTTAGTGACCAAATATTGGTGGACTTTCATGTGAAGATATATTTAAAATACTTTTTTCAGTCTTTCGTAAATTTAAACAGAATTTCAGATGGCAGGCTTATTTTGCAATTAATGACCAGCTTTAGAGTTAATTTCAAGGAATGCGTCTGTTTCCATGTATACTATAGAGTTATTAAAAAAAAAAATCTTCCAATCAAGAAGAAAATGAGAGAAAGAAGAATAGATCACCTTTTTCCATTTTAAGTTGATTCTGATGGAAAGCTACATAATCCAAAGTTTGTGTGAATCCAGCCAAAGAGTTGGATTGGCAATTCAGGACTGTGACCAGCAATGCAGTGGCAGATAACGCAAGGTATGCCCTTACAACAACTGCATAACAGGCCAACTTAAAAACAGTGAGCAGCTGGGCATGAAGGCCTTCCTTGCAGCCTTAAGCTTCCTGTGGAGAAGCCCTAGAGGAACAGAGCTCTTCTTGTAGCAGTGGAGTTGAGTAAGTGGGACAGAGCAGTGCTGGCCAGGGGATACAGAGGCCCTCGAGTGGATGGGGAGAGAGCCCCAGTGGGATGGTCTCAGGGCTGGGTTTCACATAAGGATTCTGGCAGACAGGGCCCCTGGGTACCTGCCGTAGCTCTCTCAGCAGCTGTGGCCCCTGTGCTTTGAAAGGCTAGATTAGGGCACAGCATGTCTTCGGAAAGTTGTGAAATGTTTTTGGAATATATATATGTATTTTCCTCTTTGAAAGTGAGGTGGGGAGCAGGAGGGGGTAATGTTTTGGGATGCTGTACTAAAAACCTGAGGCTAGGCAGGTGTAATGAAGTTTATGATGTCTGCCTGAAGGTATTTGCAGCCTACAGTGGCAGCTGTGAGGGGCAGATTACATCTTTCATCTCACCCGCAGGCAGATGAGTTCAGTGGGAGAGAGGTCCTGCAGCCCCCACACTTTATTTTTCTCTCAACCTGGCTCTGTCTCTGACCTGAACTTTGCCCTGAGACCTCGACTAGACCTCCCAGCTGTGGCTCAGGAGAGGAGTTTCTTGCAGCCCTGTTTTCTTGGCACTTTGCCTGGGGCAGCCCCTGTGCAGCCACATCCCTTGGGCTATCTCATTCAGCCTGACCCCTGGATTTATGCTGTACTCTGAGCCAAGGGCATACAGAACAAGCCAGGGGAGTGGCCACAGCACCAAGCCTGACAGAGCTCAAAAAGTGATTGGCAATGCTCTTGGGCACATGCTGTAACTCTTTGGGATGGTGCTGTGCAGGGCCAGGAAATGGACTTGATGATCCTTGTGGGTCCCCTCCAACTCAGCACATTCTGTGTGTGATTCCTTGCTGTTATGGGATATGGCACAGCAAAGTTATCTTGATCTTTTTCTCTGTAATGGGGATGAAGGGATTCCTGCTGCTCTATTCCTCCTCCTGTTCCATACCAGTGGGGGATGATAGGTGTCACAGTATGAAATAGGGCACAGGGGGTGCCTGTCATGGCATGTGTGGGCTTTGTATTGATGTGGCCCAGATTTGTAGGGTTTGCCTTCTATGCTATTTTGTTTCTTCATGGTGAGCTGAGACAGGGCATTCAGACTATCTTCTCCCCTGAGGTCTCTGTGGGTCACATTATTTATGGTTCTTATTAAGAAAGCAAGCCGCAAAACCTCCCTCCCTGCTCCCACAAAATCAAGTTGTGGCTGCATTGGGCAGACTTGAAATAGCTATGAGCAAGTATTCCTTATTTTTCTAAGGTTCTGAGGCTCAATTTGCCGCTTCTCTGATAATATCCTTAGAAGAAATGCAGCCGAACTCTAGGTCATATCAGCTTTGTGTTCTTGACTAAGAGATATGATTTTACCTGTTAAAACAGCATTCAAAAGATCATTAGTTGTAGTGATGATTGGGAAAGTAATATTTTGGGAAACCTGGTTGTGGGAGCAGGCACAGCACTTTCTGAATGAGGGAAGAACATCAAGACAGATTTTTTAGAAGTATATTTATATTTCCAGGAAAACCTCACAATTGGTTGATCTTTGATTTACTCTAGTTCACAGTGTTTTTAAAGCAGAGATGGTGCTCTGCAACCCCCCTGCCCCGCCTTCCTGTGTGTGTGTGCACGTGGGTGTTTCTGCAAGTGTTGTGTTAAAAAGCAATTTGGCATCTGCTGACTTTCTTCAACTGAAGCTGCTTCTTTTTTGGGCATATGAACTGATTCTGTGCACCCTGGCATGTGCCTGGCCCTGACTGACCCTTCATGTGCAGCCCTGCATGCCCAGGGTGGAAAGGCAGGTCCCTGTCAAATGTGGTGCCAAGGCAGAGGGGCCATGGTGGCGGTTCCTCTCTGCAGGCATTCCTGTCTCCATCATGTGTGAAGCCATTCCACATAACCCTAACAGAAGGCTGCCTGTCAGCTGCAGGCCTGGGGTGGGCAGGATCCTTCCTTTCTATGATTTCCTTGCATTAAAAACAGGGGAAAAGGGGAATTTCCCCATCTTGCCTGGTTAATGGTGTGGTCAGTAGCTGGCTCCGTTCAGGCAGGGCTGTATCCCATGCCAGGTGCACACCCATGTGTATGTACACACAGTCTTGGGTGAGCATTTTGTAGGAAGATCCTGTGGGGGAAGATGTATGGACATTTGTATGTAAGTGGCCTGATTTATTCCACTGGGTATTATTTGATTGGTTTGACTCCTTCTCTCTTCCATCATGTTATCCCAAATTCTAGGAAGGCCCTGCATTTTACTTTGCTGTGTATGTTTCGCAAATGTGTTTCAGATGACTTTGGCAGGCTTTTGAAAATAAGGCTTGAGATTCTGTGGGTATAAACTCTATTTTTTCCCCTTGTAGATAAAAGTATTGAAAGATACGTATTATTGGTTGCTTGGATAGTATAACTTAGAGAAGGCGATTTACTCTTCAGTGTCTCAGCCATGTATCTTGATTTAATTATTCAATTATCTCCTCATGAAATAGTCACATGATTGCATTAAAAAAAGTGAGCATTCTATCTGGCCATTTTCAACCTTCAATAAAGATGGTATTGTTTTGAATATGTTAAAAATAACAAAATTATTTTGCAGACATTATGATAAAGGGAATGTAATATGGTTGATTTGTGTGTGTGTGTTTGGCTGCCCAAAATTGAGGCACCTGAAGCAAGCTGTTAGAATTAAGGGCCAGTTCAAGAAATCCAGGTGCCCTTTGGTTTCAGTGCACCCAAGCTTGAGAATGAACCTCAAAGTCTGCTCATTAAAGAACTTATCTCTGTTTTGAAGCCCATCTTTTTTTGTTCTTTTTTTTTTTTAAACTCGTGAGCAACAAAGCATACATTTCATGTGTTTTTTCCAGAACTATCTGAAACTTCTGGCTTTCTTTGTTCACTCCAGCTGTCAGCAGATTTCAAGGTGTGTGTCTCTGTGTTTGAAGAAGTTATCATAGGTATTGGTGACAGCTGGGCTTTGAAATGTTCTTTGCAGTCAACAGAAAGTACATGAGGAGTGAGTCATGAACATTTACAGACCATACTTGGTTTCATATGTAAGTCTTCTAATAATGAGCCTGCCTAATGGAGCTGGGGAAGCTCATGACTTCACCATGCTCCTCAAAAAATGATCCAGTTGCTAAAGTTAAGGATCTGAGCAATGATTTTTTTTATGATGCTACATTCAATTAATCAATCAAATTAGGATTTTCATCTTTTCTGTCACTGCCAGAGGGGTCCAAACTGGTGTGATTTCCACCCCTCGAGGGCTTCCAAGGGTGTCTTTTGTTTTTTGAAGTTTTAGTTATTTAAGTTAGAATACATGAGGCTGTGCATTTTGAAGTAGGACTTTCTAATTATGAAGTTCAGTGATCTTTTCTCCATTACTAGTTTAATGCACTGTACATTCCTGAGCAAGGAAATTGAATGCAGCAAATTATGTTTAATCACATAGAATTAGAGAAGTTTATAACTTGTATTTGTAAATGCTGTGTCTGCTCCAGGTGTAGACTGAACCACCAGAAATCTGCAAAGACAAAGCTCTTTGAGCTCTTTGCAGTTATTCTGGACTTGTTTTCACCATGTGTGGAAGAAATACTCTTAAAAAAAGTGAAGGTGCACTCTTGGATATAACAAAACTTTATCACTGACAAAGTGTCCTTTCTTTTATCCTTCTCAGGATTTTCAGAATGATTTTCAAAAGTCAGCTTTTGTTTGACTTTCTGAGCTTTGGAAGAATCTCCAATGCTGTTCACAGGCCTGAATGCCTGGATTCCACAAATTTGCCAGACCTTTGTCTTCTATTCACGCTGCATGGTTCAGTGTTACAGACATGTACTTTAAAACTCCCTGACTTCAGACTGCAATGCCTGCTTATGTTGATTTTCTTTCAAGGTTGTACAAGTACATACACAAATGCATACGATGTAATTGAGAAAACTGTATAATGTGTAATAATTCTGCATAAAAATGAATAATAAATGTAGGAATAAGAAATAAATGGGAGGAGAACATATTTTCATGAGACTGTACTTGCAAGAGTGATGTACAAATATGGAGGTTTTTGTACCTAATTTTAGCTACCATGTTGAATCTTTTATTACTGTTTACTTAGGAGGGTTTGAATCTTGGTCTTACCTCTTGGCTGTTGCAATCTCCATCATGGTGTAGCCCATGTTTCCAAGGTGGGCAGCAGTGTCTGTGTGTGGGGAGTAGCAGAGGCCACAATGTGAAGGTGTGCTGGGAGTGTTTCAGGGACATCACCCTCTGCTGCTACCCATCACCTTTGCTGTGTATTTAGACATGGTTTGGGAAAATAAGTAGATGGACACTGGAAGCTAGTGAATGCAGAGAACAGGAAGATATGTGTCCAAGAGTGGATTTGTCTTCTGCTAACACAATTCAGCTTCCTATTTGTAGCATGAATGTTCAATAAATTTTATTTCTCAAGGCTGTGTTTTAAGAGCACATTCCAGGTTGTGTTCCTGTTTAAAAAAATTTTTTGTGAGGAAGCATCCTGAATGGCATATCGAACGTCATCCAGTGACTGGAGAGCTTGTAGTGCCTAAATGGGATTTATTGTACCTGAATAGGAAAAGCTCTGAAATATAAGTCTATGTAGTTGTGTAAAAGCATTGTGTTTTCTGTCATCTTACACTCATTTGACCTTGAATTAGGGCAATGTCTTTGACTTGAGCATCCGTAAGACAAAATACAGTATGAACAAATTGTTTTAAAGCACCTATTATTATAATTTAATTTTATTTATCAGTGCATAACATAAAGTTATTAAGTGCTTTTGTCCTCTTTTTCTTTATTTCAGGCTTGGATCACAGAGAAACGTGAGAATTTACACTTCTGAAATGGGTGTGAATGGGATTGAAGGAATTACGTGGAGTATTCTGAACTCCCCTTCTTCCTGCTCCAGGAAAGATGAGTGAGTGTATTATGAAATAATTTATAATTAACTCAGTCCTTACTTCAGAAGGTTTTTAGTCAAAACAGGAAGATACAATTCAGATGGCTGTATGTAAGAATAGAAGAAATTTCAGATACTACAGATACACCTCCTAATTACAAACATCAGCCTGCAGAATCTGCTGTTCCTGTTTAGTAATATGAGGGTTTCCACTAAAAATATAGTGTGAGCTTTCGGTAGTAAATCTCACCCCCTCCCACCCCCACTAAGTCTCTGATGCAAATGTTCTGTGTTTGAAAGCTTTTAGCCTAATGTCAAAGAAAGCCGACTTGACAAAATTAATTTTGCCTTTTTTGAACTGATTCTGAGTGGGGCTGTTACTGGAGAAAAGTGCAAGGCTGAGCTTTATTAGGCCCCTGCATGTATTTGTTAGTGAAACAGACAGGTGAGAAACAGCAGCAGAAATGTCCATGTCACACCTGGGCTGCTCCTGAAGCCTGTTGGAGTGCAGCTGATATGTTAGTTCCAGTGGCTGCAAATCCAGCTTCTGTGTCTTCCTGATTCCTTCCCTTGCTATATCTCTGCCCACAGAGGGAAGGAAAGGAATTCCAAGGCCAAACCTGTGGGAGGATAAATGGGACTTCACTTTTGGTTGTCTTTCTCTGTCTCTGCCTGTAGATACGTGGGACCATCATTAGAAAAGGGCACATGACTTTTCTATGGAATCTTGACATTCTAATTGCTTTCAACTCAGTGCGTACCTTGCATATGTCACCTACAGATACTGACCAATGAATAAGATCTGTGCTTCCTAGTACAACCTGTTCAAAGTGAAAAGATACAAGTCCTGTTAGAAGAGCACATGGTGTTTAAGCCCTGGCTTTTGGCAGAGGTTTCTCATTTCTGCATCAATACACACAAGATCATGTATGTGGTCCTGTGAGTGTACCACTGCTGAACAGTGCATAACAGGATGAGTTTTCATTTGCAGGTGTTGCTGACCAGACAGCTCTTTCACCAAGCTGTGATACAAGAAATATGTAAGAGCTAGTAAAAATGAATCCTAAAACTGGCAGAGTGACAGTAGAATTCTTTTATTCGTTTAAACATTGTAATTCTTGAATCTAGCTTAGATTCATTATGTCCAAATTGTGTGCAGGGCAGAAAATGGAGGATGCACCATCCAAAGCAGCTTTGGATGACTTTGTGAGACTTTTGCACTTTAGGAGCAGGTAGCACCTAAAGCAATAGGTGTGTCTGGACAGCACTCTCAACTTCAGAGGGCCAGAACCAAGATGATGCCATGCTGCCTACGGCCCTGAAGCCAAAGGACATGCCTTGGGTGGTGTAGGGAGAAAAGACAGTGCTATTTTTGGGTTGAAGGTGTCAGGCACAATGTCTGAGGCTTTGCCTGAAATAGGCAGCAGGTGCAAATATATGCTGCAGAGGAGCAGGCTGCAGCAAGGTTCAGGAGTATCCCAGCACTTGGAGGGGGTAAAAGGGTAGGAAGCAGAGCAAAGAGGGTGTCAGTGGTGTATCAAAAGCATCTGGAGCTCAGTGGGTGAAGAAGGAAAACAAATGGGAATAGTAATTTGTGCCTTCTCCAGCACAGAGAGTAGGATGAAAGGATGCAGTGAAGAGTGAAGTGGGTGGGAATTTTTCTGTTCAACCATCTACACAAATGCTTTTTTTCCCTCCAGAGATGTTTCTTGGTGGGCTGTGTTTGAAACCAAGTGTTAAGGAGTCTCCCCTGCAGCTGACGAGAGAGAGAGGAGAAGAAAAATTCAGGGGATCAGAAATCAGGACTTTCTGAATGAGGGAAAAGAACAAAGGGGTGAGAACCGTGCAGGCAATAATGAGAAAACAAGTGCTTTGAGGGGAAGTTTTGGAAAGTAATGGGAGAGCAGGGATCTTCATCAGGAAATACACAGTGGTAAGATTTGATTTCCAGCTGTCTTGGGTTTTTTTACCAGCATGATGTAAATGGCAGCTCTTACTGGAGGGAAGGAAAAATCACTTTTCTCATCAAGGAAGTGGAGAAATCTCACTCTGTTTGCTTGCTTTCACAAAGAATGCTTTAATGTAAGTGTCGGAAAGCTATAGAAACATTTTGGTAGTACTTCTTGTATTTCCTATTTTTTGAAGAGGGGTATGCATATGGTAACACAACCTGGGGTAACCATCAGCCTACAAACCCACCCCTGTGTGTCTTGAGGTTTTTTCTGAAAAGATGTTATTTTTTTTCTTTACCTTTCATATACTGACTTGCTTAGAAAAAGCTAATGTTTTAAAACTTTATTTTGAAGTTTGTCCTAATGAAGTCTAGCTATATTCTGGCCTGAATATTCACTGCTTGATGGTAAGATTAAAATGGCTGTGAATGTTTTAAAGATTTGGGTTTTGCATAAGTACCTTTTGTCTTGTGGTGGGTAGGATGGCCCCAGTCTCTTGGCAAAATGTGACTCCTGCCTGAAACCAGAGCAGGTCTGAAGCTGACCTAATAGCTCATAAATTGGCATATTCTCTCAAAAGGTGATCAGCTTGGCAAGGTATGGACTGGTCTGTGCTTGTGGTTGCATTAACCTCTACCTTGTGTCTGCATTTTCTTCAGCTACAGTTGTGCTTGCAAGGTGTTTGTGGTATATTTGCTTTATCAGGAGGAGACTGGGAGTGTCACACATGCCAGAAAAGTACCCTCATCTTTCCTCATTCATTCCCTATGTGGTGTCTCATGGAGCTGGGAGTCTCCCGTTTTAGCAGTCGCTAAAATACGTTGATAATGTTTGCTTCCAACAGGACACTCTTCTCCTGGACATCCTGTTGTCTTCCTCTTTCAACCTGTTTCTGTGTCAGTCTGAGGGCTTTGGGAGCTTGTCCTGGTTCCCCTGGTTACCCTGGCAGTGGTAAAAGGGAGGTGGTGCTGACTGAGCTGTAGTATGGGCAGGTCTAGGATCCCAGTGCCCTGGAAAAGTGAAGGGAAGAGCAGGTCCAGCTGTAGCAATCCTGACCTTCCTGGGAGCATCATACGTATCCCATATGTATCATCCCATGGCTGTTCCCACTGTTGGCAGGGCTGGAGCTTGCAAGGCTGACGCCAAAGCAATGTGGCTGTGTGTTCGCAGTTTTTCAATGCTGGAATCAAGTATTAGAAACTTCCATTGATGCCTGGGAGCTTTTTACTCCTGAATGTGCTCGCTAAGGCTCTTGCCCTCTGTATGAATTGCCTGGCCATGTTACTCTGTGTCTGTTTGTAACCCTGTCTATTCATCAATTCTATTTTATTTTTTCAAAACAACTCAAAATATAGGTAAAGCAAACATTTTATTGTATCTGTAAAGATGCTGACCTAGCATCAAATAGAAGAGTATGATGAAGTGATAAATGCTTCAAACGCCTGGCCTTTTATCTCTGATTTTCTTTTTTTGAAAATGTTTCTCAAACTTATGTGATTGAAAAGTTTTCCAGATCTGATAACTGCAAAGATTTCAAGTGAAACTTTTGGCTTCTATCCCAGTATGAGATCATACAAAGTGATATTAGCTGAATTTGTACCAGAGTTTGAAAAGAAAATGAAAACACATTACTGTTAGTGTCTCTCAGCTATTTTTCAGCTATGCTGGACAAATCTTTTCTCATTGGTTAAGTTCTGAGTACCATTTTAAATGTTTTCAAATATATGTGTGTAT
>VYZP01046684.1:30982-59391 GCA_013400635.1 Hypocryptadius cinnamomeus | reverse complement strand
ATATGTGCACATTTTTCTTTCTAATATTATATTTAATTTGTACTCTTTGGGTTTTTTATCCTTGCTAGCAGGACTCCTTGGATTCCATTTTACATAGAAGTTTTCTAATCTAGTATTGCAGAGAAAACTCACTACAAGAGAGAGGATATACTGAATTCCTGCTGCTATTCCAGAATGACCTTAAAACAAAATCTCTAACCTGTCATTTTGTCTGGTTTCTGTGACAGGAGACTTTGAAAGCAATGGTCCTTGTAGGGGTGTGTGTACCTAATAAGGGTAAATGTGTGCCAACTACATGTGTTTTGTGGGTCTCCTTCTATAGAGAAAGAAAATAAGATAAATAATGCCTTAAGTTAGACATTTAGATTACTGAACAGGGCTGAACTTCAAGGGCTGAACTTGCAAACCCAAGCAATCGGACGCTAGAAAATTCTGTATTTAAAGCTATTAATCCATCCCCTTGGTAAATATTCATTTTGATTGCCTTTAATTAGAGGATTGCGTGCTTCCCCCCTCCCCCCCCACCCCCCAAGGCCTGCAGTATTGTTCAGCACACAGCATGGCTAATGCTTAATGAGTGGGTAGGTTGTTGATGTTTTGTTTCTCACCATTTCTTGTATGACTTTATTTACTGCATGGTTGGCAGATGGTGCACTGAATACAGAACTACTCATTTCCTCATGGAGATTTTCATGGCATTAACACCACAAAGAGTTACTTTACTGCATGTTTTTCAGGGAATCTTAATCAGGAGTGCAAAATAAGACATACATGTATATTTAACCAAACTCTGAGCCTTGACAGTTAATTTTCTGGAAGGAGATAGTAACAGTACAGTTGCCTTGGTGGAAGATCTATCACGTTGTGTTGATTCCTTCCCCCACTCCTTTTTTTGTAGCAGAAAGCAACAGTGAGTCAAAGCTCCCACAGGGGCACAAGGAATCTCCATAACTCAAGTAGTTTGGTGTAAATGTTGTAAACAACTATAAGTTCCCTCCTTTTCTGCAATGTTTGCTTCTTGCCATTATTAATTGTACAAGAGAACACAGAATTTCACATGTCAGAAATCTCTTCTGTAATCAAAGGAGTGGATATTTTGTCCAGCAAACTGGCTTAGCAACCTGCTTCCAGCATTCAGTGCACGTTTGAGACCTGATGGAAACGAACAAAGCTTCAAAACCTACTGTAAGCTACAGGAAGAGAACACCCTTCATCTGGTTTCTGTCTTGGAGGCTGTAAGCTCTTCAGGCTGGAGCCTGTGCCTTCCCATATGTCGATAGAGTATTTCAAGCACTATAGTAGTATAAACAGCAGTGGGTGAGGTCATCATATATCAAACAACGTAATTAAATCAGTGCTTTATTCACTGTCTGTGTCTCATTATGGCTGCCTCCTAGGTCACTCTGCAGCCTTGGAGATCGTGTAAGAACTAGAATGTTGCAACAGCCCTTGCAGAAACATTTGCTTTGAAGTTGGTGCTATTCACTTAGAGACCAATCTTCATAAAAATGTACTTTTGTAAAATGTGGTGCTATTTTGAAAAAGCCATGTAAAAGGGAAACACTTACTATTGTTTTTTTTTTTTTTTTCATAAATTGTCATGTGCAAATGTCAGCTGCTGATCATACGATTGTGATGGGATTTCTTGATTGACTAGAAGTCTGAAAGCAATCAAGTAGATGATGTATTAGGAACAAAAACAGGTTTCTCAGAGGGGAACATAAGCTTAAAGTGCCTGCGAAGCAACCAGATTTCAGTCATTGGCATGAAAGTGGCATTTTTTGAAGTTAAGCGATGCTTTGTTTTGGCCACTACTTTAAAGTGCATTCCCTGTAAAACAGTATAGGAAAATATTTTAAGATGCTCCTTCCCCCTTTCACAGTTCTGGTACCCACACTTTAAATCTTCTGTTGTATCAACACCTCTAAGTGTTTTATATAGATCCTTATGTGTGTTTTACAAGGAAGTAGGCTACCAATTTTGTCTGAGCAATAAGGTACTTTGAAGTCTGAAGTCATTAAATAAGATATGCACGTAAGCCTCGTGCCTCACCACGTATGATGCCGTGGGCATGTGTTATTGCTTACCTATGCCTTAATTACTGTACACATGTAGCTACAGGAATATATCCATATGGTTTTCCTTCTGTAAACTTTCAGGTGACTTGCTAATCTAGGCCAGTTCTCAGAAACAAGGGCTGGTCTGAGATCTTAGTAATTACAAAGCCGGCATACAAATTTTGGCATTAAGGCTCTCCCAGATCCACTTGAAATCAGGTTACATTCATATTCTGTCTTGTTTTTTGAATAGCAGCCCAACAGCATGCAAAGTTGTTATGTTGTTGTTTGACCTGCTCTATCCCAGTCTTGCTGCCAAGGAAAAAAGAGGAAAAGGTATTCAGGACTTATGTTATCTTGGCTTTGCCATAAGTGAAAGAGATTTTTTTCCTCCTCTTTTTTTTTTTTTTTTTTTTTTTTTTTTAATCTGGGGTTTTCCTGAATTAGTTAATATTATCTGATGAATTTACTGGAATAATACATGTTCTTCTTCCCTGAAGTTTTTCTATTTGTCTCTGGTGCTTTTCCTCTCTTCCAGTAATGACAGCTCAGAACCATGAGTTGGTACCATCCATTAGGGTATAATCTTTGCTAATCTTGAGCCTGAAAGTAGGAAAGCGAAGAGAGATCAAAGGCAGCTCTCTAATGTTCTGCAGTACAGGTGGGGTCCAGAAATCAAATACAAAAGCAAAGTTGGGCTGCTCAACCAAACACCCTCACTGAGAGTAGACAACATCTGCCAGCTGGGCTGCCTCTAAGACTTGTTTGCCCTCCAAAGCACTTCCACAAACTTTCTGTTGCAAAGATGGGAGGTGGGGATGATGATGAGGAAGGTCTTGCAGGATTCTGCTGGAGGTTCGAGTCAGTAGTTCCCGCTAGGTAGCTGCCCTGCTGGGAAGACTAGCCTGACAGGGTAGGAAAGCTGAGGGAGGGGCAGAGGAGGCTACTTACCCCCAGGCAGAGCTGGAAATCACCTGGCTCCTGCTCAGCTAGTGAAACAACAGCAAGGAGAGAAGTCCGTCATCCTGCCTGAAGATGGGTACATTCATGTGGTTCTGGTGTGCTAGGGAGAAGTCAGTTCTGCTAAGTCTGCTCTTAATAAGAGCCCTGCTGTTCCTAACCTTTTCTTTTTTCCAGTAACATCATCCAAACAGGAGTTAAAAGAAGATCAGTGGCAGACAACAGAAGTATGGGCTGCTCAGTACTTAAAATTTCTAATCTTCAAAATATAACTTGGATTTTATTATGTTGTCTTAGTGGCTTGATTGTTGACTGGTTATGCACTTGATAAACCTCCTAATAGAAAGAATAGATGCTTTTGTCAGTTTTGTACTGTTTGTTTTTCCTTTGTTCATGTTTTGCTATTCTTCTGTGATTCTTTTTTAAAATAGCCAGAGTAAAACAGAAGTGGTAAACTTTAATTTAGAGGTGTTAGCAAGAGGTGGCTCACCTGATAAGGGTCATGCAGGCTTCAGTGGTTCTTTGTTATAATCCACTACCCACTGTGTTTTATCCTCTCTTAGTATTGCTTCTGTTATATTTGCTATCATCTCTGTGCAGATGATAGCTTAATACTTGCAAATGACCTAAATATAATGAATGTCAAGCCAAAAAAATAAACCCTCTGAAAGCACACACCTATGAGAAGTCAAGGACAATACAAGGCAAGCTTGTTAGGGCAAGTGTGAACAGGTGTTGAATGCAAAGAAAAAGTGTGGGTTTTGTTGGTTTTTTTTGGGTTTTTTATTCCTTTGCTACAGGGGCACAATTCTCATTTCTATTTGCAGTCATCTAGGCAAGCTGAGGTGTGTTGAGTGCAGAGCCTAATTGCTTGTGCACTGCATGCTGTGCCTGCACAGCTTCCAACTGGGAGCCAGCTTGGAGCACAGGCAGAGCAAGCTCAGGTCTGTCCATACCTGCCTGCATACAGAGATCCTCAGAAGAAAGCAGAGACACCCATTTTCTCTTTATTACTGCATTACACCAGAGGCAAATTCTCTAATTAAAATTTGCAGTTAGCGTGGTGTGCTATAACTGCTGTAAATTTTGGTCATGTCAAGACTTCCTGGCGGTGGGAGGAGAGGCCCAGAGGAGCCAGTGAGTGCAAACAAGGGCTCTTGTGTCGATGGCTACAGCAGCCCAGCCCCTGTGTCCCATCCATGTTATTAAGGCACCACCTATGGTGCTTTGTATCAGGAAAATTACTAAATGGCTGAAGAGAAAATGTCAGTAGTGCTGGATACTAGAGGAATTAAGATCTGCCTTGTCCTGAAAGAGGTTCTAGTCATATCTGCCTATCCACTAGGCTCCCATGGGAAAAGGTACTTGAGAAGGCTCAAAACAGCCTTTCTGCTGCCTTTGCCTTGGTGCATTGCTTCCATTCATCTGACACAGGAGGGAAAACCTGTGAACTAGGATAACAAGGGTGGCAACATTAAGAAATATGCATTTTAATAAAGTGCTTAGAAAATAGATTTGCATATCTTACAACTGGAGAAGTAGAAACTTGGAGAGTGAATAGTTTTCTGAACGTGTTCTGATTTTTACCTTCTCAATCGCTGTGTTCATTTACTTTGGCTATCATGATGACTCTTGAAATGCTATCCCAGGTTGCTTCCCAGGTCTTCTGCTTGCTTTTAGGAGCTGGATGGCTGAAAATACTATCCTACTGTGCTGTTTCCATCCCTGCCTGTAGACCAAGGAAGAATGTCTGGTTATTTTCCTTTCTGGGATGGGAGAACTTGATCATATGAGGTCAAAAGAGGTGCTGGCTGGCGTGTAATTACCTTTTCCTTCTAGGAGGATGCTTTTCACTTGGGCAGACTGGGCAGAAAGACGTGGGTCTGGGCATTGAGAACAGTTTAGCAGTCTGTGTTTGGGAGGGAGGAGCAGAATGGGATAGTATTCATGTGAAGCCCCTGCTTCCTGTCGCACTCTATTTGACCTGCCATAAGCAGCTGACATAACATCACTGTGGGCGTTGCCAGCATTTTCTTTTAATATTAAATTTGGGAAAAAAAGTTAATAACTGTTTTCTTCTTAAAAGGAAGGAGAAAACCCCAAAGGATCTTGGCTGGCTCTGCATGCCCTACAGGTATGTCTGGCTGTTTTTGATGAACAAGGTGCTGTCCTCCTGTTTACCTCTCTCAAAGGAAGTGTCTGTTGACATAGTCTGCATTTCAATCATCTTTATTATCCAGCTCTCTGGGAAGCCTCTGGGGCAAGTCAAGCCAGCCCTGAAACAAGCTTCTTGGTCACGAAGAGAGGAGAGTCAGAACAGACACCCACAGTTTGTATTTCTTTATTTGCAGAGATCTCTGCCCTGATAACCTCAGACCCCAGAGCAGCTGAAGTTGGCTGAGTTTGGAGTGGTTCAGAGGCACGGTGGGCAGGTCTCCAAGTGGCTGCTGTATCCACCTGTGCACTGCAGCCAGGATGGACCTGGGTGTGCCGATGGTGCTGCCGGAGAGCAGGCTTTGATGTCCAGCCTAGTGGAGGCTGGAGTTTCCCTGCAGTGGGAGAGATAGGTGGGTGCTTCCGGGTTCAGAGGCATCTTTTCCCCCCTCACATCCCTCAGGTTTTCTGTGCATGCTGTCACCTTTCTTGGTGCCCTTAGTGTGGCTCAAACGTTCACAAGGCCTCACGTGCCATTACCTGTGACAGGATTATTCACTGAGTGGTATCCAAAGCCTTGCATGTTGTGGGTTTGTGTTGGTGTCCAGAATTCAGTAGAAAACTGCTGCTCATTGTGCCATCAAAGCTGTTTGTTATTAATATAAGCATGAGGAGAGAATTTCATTTCAGATTGAAGTTTATGCATCAGAACTGAGCCTTTGTGGTTAAGCGAGCTGTGGATGATTTGCATGATGTTTTGGAAGTGTGCTGTTTTATTCCATGCTTGTGTGTTTGGAATAGGTGAAGTTAGCTTTGGCTTGCACTGATGTGATATTTTCCTCTAGTGCTCAACGATGAGCTCTAGATAGATGCTTGTGAAAATGATGCTACACGAAGAGCATCCATCTTCTTGGCAAAAGGTGAGGCCCTGACTGGCCTCAATGTGCCCTCAAGGCCTCTTTCTCCAAATCTGTGCAGCTGCTGACACCTCTGAGGGGCTAAACCCATCCATCTTTTGGAAGAAGAATGGCTTTCTACTGCACTAATAGAGAGTGAGTTATAAACCTTCCTCTCTCAAGTTTTCTGCCGTCCGGATGTGGAAATTTATTTTATCTCAATAGTTCCTACCTTAAGCCAGCTGCAATCTCTATCAGAAACTGTTACTCAGAAAAGCTACAGGTGGTTAAGAAACAGTGTCTGAGTGACCCAGTTGTCAAGTGTAAGGTGGTACTTGTGGTGCATGGGGAGCTGCCTAACAGCTCAACGTTCAAATATCAATTAAAATAATTTGCAGCGTCATGCACTAATGATGAAAGCAGCTTGTGTCTTCATTGTAGCTGAAGATTTCAAGGGCCAAATTCACTGGAAATACAAACAGTGATGCAAATTATATGTTAGAGCACAATTGTTTCCCTGCAGGCTATAAATAACTCCTATTTTAAGACACTGGGGGTTATTTGTCTCCTGTGGGAGAGACTGTATTCTGTGGTGTAGCTGACCAGAAAATGGTTGTTAGTGATAAAGTGGTGTAATTTGCATTGATTTATTATTCATTGGCTGTGCAGATCAAGTGCAGCTTACTCAGCAAGAGGGATTGATACCAAATTCTTTTGTCACTTAAACAAATATCCCTGCTGAGTATAAGTGAGAGATGAGATTGTTACAGAAGAGTGGTGTTATCAGACACCTTCTAGCTTGTAACTCTCTAAAATCTATATCAAACTTATTGAGAATTTGACTCCAAACTTACTTTTGGGCTACCTGCGTGAACAAGGTTTGGTAACTATTGGAAGTAGATGCATCTAAAAAAATTAAAAGGTAATTCCTCGACTTTGTCTAAATTTCCCACACCATGTAACATACACATCCTGCTTTGGAAGTTCTAGTGATTGTGTCTGGCAACCTGCACCCATAATAATAGGCCTTTATTGGCTACTGTTTTTAGTGGGGGCAAAATTATGTTAAGGATAGGACATGATCATTCTTATAAGGATTTTGTCTGAAAATGTTAGCTTCAGAGCTTCCAGGTATTTTGAGACATTCTATGATTGGTGTGAGAATGATATTATCAATGCCTACTTTGATGTTCCTCTGAAAACTGTACCTCTTGGAAGAAAACTACTTAAAAGACTGTTTGTTGGATTTCTCTTCTCTTGCTCACCACCTTTTAGATCAGTTTTCTATTTGTGGTGTTGTGGGAGAAAACCTGGAAATATGAATCAAATGCTTCCTTCAAAAACCAGAGGAATATATTTCTTAAGTGTTATTTTTAAGTTATTCCTGGGGGAAGGGAGGGTGTTTTATGTTCAGATTCATTATCTTCAGGTGTGCATGGCCACTGCTGCAGGTGTTGAACCATCCCATTCTTCCCTGGATTATTATCAGCAATGATTTCACAGATTATTCTGCAATTCCACTGTGATTTTGGCTGAGAAGAAAAGTAAAATTAGTTACAACATGGGAGGTAAAACGATGCTGGAGGAAATTCTTAGAGGCTTTCTGGTGATCAGTTTTTCTTGGTACATTGACTGAGCATCTGTCTCCCTCCATGAGTCCCCATCTACAATCAGCCTTTGAATAAACACTCCCTGTCCTGCCATGGGCCATTGCTCTTTGCAGCCTGGAGTGAACTTGTGGAAAGAGTGCTGTAACTATAAATTACTCTTTTTGGGCCAATTGTTCTGGGAAAATCTGAATAAAATAATAACCTGGGAACTTATATGTTCTCCTAAAAGAATCATGTCCTATCCATTTAAAATTGAACTATTTTGCAGCATATTCCTTCATATTTTTGCTAAAGGTTAACAAAACTGTTTAGACAGCTCTAGTTGGTGCACATCAATCTACTTTACAACCAGCTGATTAATGTCTGACTGATTTCTGCAGTGAATTTCTCTAATCACTTCTTATTTACAAACTGGGGTGGTTTTGTTTAAAGCAGCTATGCTGTGAGTGTTCATCCATCTTAAAAGTTCATTCCTTGACTGAAGTAAGTTTAGGAAACACAAGTCTAATGAACCTCTGTGACAAACGATGCCCATAAAAGAAGAGGTCATATGCAACATCTCTGGTAGTGTTAATCCCTCCTGTCATCTCCTACAGATGCAGTAAAATAAAATAAATTCTTGAAGTAAAGAGAAAGGAAATCATAGCGAGTGTGGGCAAATGAGAGAAACAGTTACCCTGGAGCCTGCAAGGAGCTGTGCAGGAAGCCAGGAAACTGTGGATTTTCATTATCCAGGCTATTGGCTGACAGCTGGTGATGTGAAATAATCTACAGCTTTTTTTTGAGAACTTATTTAAACCTCATAGACTTGCTCTGCTGGGAATTACAGAGGTTTCATCTTTAGAAATAAGTTAAATGATTCAGTCTTTCTTCAAGTAGAGTTAGGCACAGGGCCGATGTCTCTGCTGTGATACATTGTGCTTCATTACTGACTACAAGTGCTGGATCCCTCTGCATGTTTATTCTGTTGGTAAATATCACCCTAACTGGTATGGCACAAACTTCTTCCAATGGTAAACATAAGAAATATTCAGCAGCTCTGTGTCCCTATAGGGAACTCAGTTGGACAGAGCCCACAGGTATTGGGATGCAGTGTAAGCAAAATTATTCACTTTATATTGACAAGCCAGTGTAGCTCTGTGGAATTATAGCATGGCAGAATCAAGTCTCAAAGGTTTTGAAAGGTCAGATATGTTCTACAGAATGTCAGCATAAGTTGTGGCATGCTGCCGATTTGGAAACAAAAATCATGTAAGTGGATATGTGAATATTTAATTCATTATTTAAGGACTACTCAGAATCCCTTAGTCACCTTCAGCAGTCACTATGCTTTTTGCTTTTAAAGCAGGTATATTTTCCCTACACTTTTATAGCTTGTTCCCTTCTATCACCATGTACGTCTGTGAGGACATTCTACACATGGCTTTCAATGTAGGAATAATTCTGCAGGTTTCCCTTTACTCTCTGTACCTTCTGTTTTGGTGACTCAGATGCGTTTGTGATATTTCCTAGTGGTGATTTCACCAATTCTTTTAGGTTTAGGTTACAGATCAAAATTCTGACCAATGTCACCTTCAGTTTGACTTTTCTTTTAGTGTCTCTTGCAAAAAAAGTTATCTGGTGTTTTTGGATACTTGAGAACTTAGGAAGAAACTGCTAAAGTTCTTGCCCCATCTCTCTTCACCTTATGATTCATTCTCTCTGCCTGGTTACCTTTTCTAGTTTTGGCATGTGCTCTTTCATCCTGTTGTTGTCCCTTTAGACTGCTTCTACAAAAAGTCTTCCAGCCATATTGCCTTAATGATTTTTATTCTAGATTTTCCTATACTTTGCACTGCCTTAAACAAAAATTAAATTTATTTTAGAAGCACCTAGCATTCTATCTTTATTTTATCTGTAATTTGTACAACTTTTGGAGATTGACTCTTGCTCTCCATCAGCCCGTGGTACCTTCCTCCCTCAGATTTTTTGCGACAATTTAATGTGGAACTTCAGTGGTTTTGCTCTTTCTTAGGAAAACCTCATCAAGAGACACAGATCCCTTCTCATTTACACTTTTGCCATGATTTCTGCAGAAAATCAGGATTCTGGTGATCAGAATTGTCCCATTTCCTAGAGAAGGCATATTGGCAGATGAGAGAAAAGCTTGGATTGTGTTTCTCCTGGGTTACATTCAAGAAATTAGAATATTTCTTAAGGGATAGTCTGTGTTGCTGTGTGGAGTGGCAGTAATTTTTGCTGAGGCTGTTACAGCAGTTGAATATGTCAAGAAAGGATGGAAAAGGGTCTGAAGATGATCATATGATATTCGTGCCTGGCTTTAGTGTGCAGGATGCCAAAAAGGGAGAAGATATATTGATGGATAATGAAAGAAGAGTGTAACTGATAGAAATGACAGTGATGTTAACTGGACCATCAGGTCATTTAATGAAAGGTTTGTGCTTAACTTGACAAGGTGATTGGTTGTGGTCAGTCAGAAACAAGGAAAAGGTTTGTACTTAAATACCAGGTTGTTAGGGAAGGGGAATCTGAACTACCTGTGATGGCAAATGTCGTAGAGAACAATAGGTGCATAGCAGAATAATAATCTTGCTGGAAAAGTACTTTCTGTGTTCAGGAAGAACAGTAAGAGAAAGTAGTAGACTGTCCATGAGTGTGACTGTGAAAGATCATTTAAAAAAAACCCAAATCACCCTACCCCCTCCCCACAAACATAACAAGAAAGGACATAGTGAATAAAAGAGTATCTGTTCTGGTTTTAGCAGCTAATAATGAGATCATAGAAAAGCTAGACTTGGGAAGTAACTTAAGATCAAGTGATCAGGAATCGATTTAATTAAAATGAAGGGAGGATTAAAATTTTGTCCTTAATTAAAATTTGTCTTTGAGAGATAGCTAACCTGAGTTTGCCAAGCTGCTAGCAATGCTGGTTGGCTGCACTCATGGACCTGAGTAGTGCAGAAACTGGGAGCTTTTGGAAGTACTGCAGCAGTCTGAATTTTGGGTCCTAAGGAAGGAGGAGTTGTCAGAAAAGGCTGAAAGTTAGAGTTACTAGAACTCAGTCTGAGTGGAAACTAACAAGTGATGTTTATACACATGGGAAAAGAATATTTGAGCCATATAAATAATTTTCAAATAGTAAGAGGACTAGTATGTAACACTGCTGCTCATGCAGGTATTAAGCATAATTTAGAAGTGGCTTCTGTGTGAAAAAGCCAACCCCCCTTTTTGTCCATCTGAGGAAACCCATTTGGTGACCGCTGCAAGAAAAAATAATCTGAATGTGATGGAAAGAAAGCTTGAACATGGCAGTGCTTCTGAATCACATAAGAATAGATAAGCTTTATAAGTGCACACTCAGAAATTGAAGGTATGAGTGCAAGGATTTTTAGCAGATCCTTCAACACCCACTGCCCACCTTTGGGCTCTATGCTTTGTGCTTAACTGTGTCTGCTATCCGGAACAGGAGTAGTTTTTGGTGTTGCACTGCTTCTCATTCTGGTTCTTGAGTATCGCTGCATCAATTCAGGAAGGTTCAAAGTATGTGAACTTTAGGGACAAGTTGAAGAAGAGGGTGTGAAAAGAGCATTAAATGTGATGCCATGTTAGGAAACTGAAGGATTTACTTGGAGGTTTTCTGACTCAACACAGATGGTAACATGACCACCTGTTGTACCTTTTCTGCCCTGTCAGAAGGCAGTGGCATTTTTGAGACGCTCAAGTGGAGATTTTTGGGACCCTCAAGGGGAGAATGCTGTCAGACTGGTTAAAATAAAGTACAGAGTGAGAGCTTTAAGAGACTGAGACTGGAAAAAAATGACTGAAAGGGTATGACTGAACTTGATACTCGGAAGAAGAGAATGAAATATCACAAGTGACGTTAAATTTGCTGTGCAAGCAACTCCCAGAGTTGTCATCAATTGAAGGAAGAGGAAGAAGTTTTAATAGTAGGGAAGGTCTTTAGTGTTAAGGGAAGTTAATTTATGTTTGTGGCAAAATGTAGAATTTGAACATTTGGGAGGTAAAATGATGCATGTGTTTAAGTGCAAAGGAGATGACTTGGAAGGTGAAAAGGAGTGTCTAACAACATGGTTTCATAAGGTTCTCAATCTGATCTAAGGCTCCTGGCCTATGCCCCTCTCCTATTCCTTCCAGACCACCTTAGACTGCTTTGGCAATCTGTAAATGGAATTTGAACCATCAGTGCAGAGGTGAGTCCTAAAGAGATCCCTTAATTATGTTAAACTGGGAGGAATACTGTGGCAGTGGCAGAGGTTTCAGAAGTGCCCATCAATGTAGTGGGCTGCCCAGAAGAGGGAAGTATCATTGACAGGAAAGATAGAGACTGAATTGAAATTCAGTAAGGAAAAGATGTCAAAGTGAGGATGATGACCAGCGATATCAAAAGAACCAGAAGGGCTGTGTAGGAGGGAGATCCTTGAGATTTGCCCAAGAAGAGATCATGAATTACTGTGGTGAAAGCACTTTCATTCAAGGGGAAACAGCAGAAACTGGGCTGGATATGATCCAGTATAGAGTTGGAAGAGAGGAAGCGAGTGCAGTGGCTTTAGCCTGTGCTTGCAACAAGTTTACAGACAAGGGAAAGGAGGAAAAGAACTGCTGAAATAGGTAGGGCTGACTTCTTGTGGGTGGTGAAAATGGGGAACTGAGTGAGAGGGAGAGCAGTAAGTGAGGACTAAGCTTGGCTGAAACAGGAATGTGCAGTTGAAGACAAATAGAAGATGTTAAAGAATTTCAGATGAAGTTGAATAGTCTATGGGCTCTGTGTGGTGATATTTTAACAAACTGGATTTTTGGTAGGAATTAGCAAAAACCAAGGAGAGAATTGAAAATATCAGCAGCTTCATGCTTAATGAAGCAGAAACTGGCTACACAAACTTTTCTCTCCAGTTAGTGGTAACTGATCTGAAGCAGCAAGGTGCTGCTGCTCGGTTTTCCCTCTTTGCCCTGCACGGCCGCAGCAGCCAGCCAGGCACGGTGCCGACGTGTGCCCTGCTGTGGAGCGCGCTTGGCTCTGGAAGGAGAGCCATGCATCCAGACTCCAGGGGCTGCACAGCCTAATTGTCTGGCTCTGCTCCAGCTGGTGATTGACCCAATAAACTCTAATGAATCTGGATTCCTGCAGTCTGATTTGCTTCCTCTCCTGGTTATGTGCCTCTCTCAGTCCGTAAAGAGCTGAAACCTGAGTGCTGGCTTTGACAAAGGGAGTGAGAGAGGGGGAAGTGGGGGAAGAAAAGACAGATAACAGCCGAATGTAATCAGTGTTTTATTACCATCCTCAGGAAGTGGGAATGGCTTTAAAAAAAAAAAAAAAAGTAGTGGGTTGGAGCAAGGAAAGTTAGTTATGGTGAGGTTATTTGACAGGAAATTACAAAATACAAACAGACAGAAGAAACACATTTTAAAACAGGGTAGGAAATCTCAAGTTACTTCACTGTGTATATTCAAAACCCTCAAAGCAAAGGCTGAAAATAGCAGTTTAAACAAAAGCTATCTTATCTGATAAAGGCATTTCAAGCACAAAAGGAAATTTATATATTGGGTTGACAGTCTTAAAATAAACTGATTGTCTTGATAACACCGTAGATTTAATTGTGGGAAAAAATTGGGTTCATTTGTATGACCTGCAGACACAGTAAATTCCCGTGTAAATTCATTCCTCTTCTTTTTTAGTACCTTTCTTGTCTCCTAAGCACCGTTTATCAGTGTTTTCCAGAAATTGTAAAGGTAGATTTATGCATGTAGGACAAGACTGATAAATATGTGCATAATTATTAGAATTCCATGCAGACCAGATACAATTCATTTCCTGTGCTACTGGATGGAAGCATATTAATGATACTTCAGCAAGTAGCATTCAGATTCAGAAAGATTTTGGCAGAAATACATTGTTTTGGGATGAGGGTAAAATTTTCAGTACTAATGATCAGAATTATTATTTTATTAATATCATTTTTACTAGATTTGTGATAAGCTTTTGAATACTTGATGGGTCTTTTCACTTTCTGTGAGGAAAGGAAGATATTCTGTTACCACAACGCCTTTATCCTGTTGAGATTTCGAATAAACATTGCATCCGTATAGATATGTGTCCTTCTAGAGATAGGATATTTGTTACAGGGTTGAAACAATTTGATTTGCTGTCAGGGAGGGAGCGTGGAGAAGGGGAGGAAGTAACAAATGATCTATTAGATTATCACAGCTCAGACCTAAGGCTTAGAATGCTGTAGGACAAAATATCTCTCTTACTTTTGACTGAAGTGGTAAGAAGAAGCATCATGAGGTTTCTAGGTACACCTGCCTGGCTGCCATGACTTGGAATTTTGTGTTGCCTCCAGCTTCTTGCTCAGCAGGCTGCACATCTAACAGTGTATTACAGTGCAGCAGCTGCCGCTCTGCACCTCGTCACACCTGCTCAGTCCTGGGAGACATGCAAGTCTGGGATTTTTTCCCGCAGTTCGTTTGTCTGCTGTGCCTGTAACTCCCTCCTGCTAACACTGCTGAGCCCTTGTAGTCAATGAGCACAGCAAAATAAATCTGGTGGGAGGGCAGTGGCTTACTGAGCGCTGTGTTGGAAGGTAGTGAGGTGCACCATGGCTTTGTTCTGGCTAGGTTAGGTACATAGATGTTTCCATCTGCACTTAAACATTTCCTTTTCGAGGTGATCCAGGTGTGCCCAGAGATCTGTTAGGGACCAGAGTGCTCAGAATTATCTGACCTCATGGGGCTCAGAGAGTATCACTGGAGTATAGCATAAAGATGAGTTCACACCAGCTTATGTTGAGGAACACAAGACTTGGAGGCCTGGTTGTGTCTTATTGTTGGAAATTCTTGCTAGGAGTCCTGTAGAACTGTCAGGATCTATGGGGGTTTTGCTCTGCTTAACAAAGAGCTATCAGCTGACAATGGGATATGAGTATTGGGTTGCAGTATAAATTTTCTGAACTTGTGATCGTTGGGGTTTGCACTCAAAATAAATAGAAATTACATCTGTGCAAGAAAGCTGACCTTTTTTTCTATTGATTTATGGCTTATTTAAATGACCTCTCTAACAGGATTTCATAAGTCAACCAGGTGACTTCACGAGAGAAAGCTGTGGGAGGAAAGTATCTTCTTTCTTAAAATGGTTGAGTATTGATGTCAGTATGAACTGCTAATCTAAAATAGTGAGCCTTAAAAAAAAAAAAAAAGAAAAGAAAAAAAGAAACAGCACTTAATTATCTTTCCAAAATGTATATATTGAGTGTATGGAAAAGCAGGTAATAGAACTGTTCTTGACTGACTCTATTTTTGTTTTTAGGTTTTGGAGTATTTTTCTTCTCTTATTTTTTAGTTCTGAAATCCTCTACAGTTAATCCTTGATACAATTCTAAAATGTAGATGTGGTATTGTAGTAAAAAGAGATCAATAAATTGTAGTGCCCTATAGTTAGCTCTCAGAATGCCTATGCAAGTATTGGGAACTTCTCTTTTTCCCATTTGTTTTTTCAGCAACAAGCAATACCAACTGACACAGCTGATAGAAGGTTAAAGAGCTTGCACAAAAAACTAACACCTCTGAAGAATTCTAAGATAATTAAAAAAAAAAGTTGGTTATTACTATGACCCATCTTTTACAATCAGATCTTTCCTTTTTTGTTTGAAAGTTTAGATGTATATGAATGATATTTAAGGAGATGCCAGGTGATCATGATGCTACATAATTTTCTTTCTGTCTTAGTGACATTTTATAGCTATTATTTTATATATGTTAAAAAGGGGAAATCAGGTTCTGGAGATGGAAAGTTATTGCCTTATAAAAATCCCTATCCCAGGTTAATATTATGACCAGGTAGCCAGCATGTCCTCTGCTGAATATGTATTAATGCTAGCTTTAATTTCTTAGCTAAGTTAAAAAATAGCTGCTAGAATTAGGATACAACCATTTCAATAGTTTGCTTTAGCACAGTTCTGCTGTTTTCACATTCTTAATGGACTTATTTTTTAAAAGAAGAAAACTGTGTTTTATGTTAAACTGCAAAGTCTTTTCCCAAAGGCTACTTTGGGAAAATTCTATTTGCTGGTTTTGAAAGGTGTGTATGTGAAGCTCATTGTGACTACTGAGTGCAGATAAAACCAAGTTCAAGAAACAGAGATATGTTGTCTCCTGGCTTTGGTTATGTGCATTACTTGAGCAAGTGACATCAAGTGTCCTTTCACTGTGACAGATTTGAGACTGTGTGTGGGTGACTGACTCGAGACAAGAGTAAATGGACGGGAATTGGAATAAGGATCCAGCTTCCCTGACAAGGTTCTTCATGCCTAACCCACTAAGTGTTCCAGCCAAGCAAGGTGTTTCTGCAAGGCTGAAAGACTTACCAGTTGGATTTTGGGACTTTTAGGACTGTTCAGTGTTCCAAAATATGTCTCATGTATTTAACACATGTCCCTGCATCTTCAAAACTCCACTGTGAGTAAAGTTTGAGCTAATTAACCAGTAACAGATGTAAACCACATTCATACCCAGCTGTATGTTATCCTTGTAGTTTGTCTGTACTTGCTTCCTTTAAAAACCATGAAGGCTGAACGTATATATTTACAAGTATATGGTTTTAGTTTTGCAACTTTTTATGGTTTCCAAATATAGTCAGTAGTGCAGTTTGTTTCAAGGTGTTTTGAATGGAGTACCTGGCACATTTCCAGCATTTTTCCAATTAGTCACTGGCTGGCTTTTTAAAAAAATTAATTTTAAATATGTAGTGAGTATTTTGCAAAGCACTTAATCTAGCTTCAGTCTAGGACTGTAGCCTCTAGATATTGGTTGATATTTGTGATCTTTGCACCTGGAGAAGAACAATTCTGTGAAGCTTTGCTTCTCCTTTTTACAAAAAAATAAAATTTTTTCAAGCACTTCCAGTTTTGGGGAGAAGGGTGAAAAAAATTGACAGTAAGACTGAATTTTATTATAAAACTTCAGTAGAGAGAAGATAGAGAAAATGCATAAACATATTTTAAAAAAATGTGTTGAATATTCTATTAAAAAATAAAGATTTTTAGGCCATTCTCATTCCTGTTTTGTTGGTGTGGTTTGAATGTTCATGGATTAGCAGTGTTACTACATTCCCAGTTAACGAAAAGCTTCTTCCTTCAGGGGCTTACTCAGTAGGGCCACAGTCTTGCAACCTGTGATGGGACAGGAAGGTGTTTTTCTCTGTTGTGAGACTGGAAATCCATTTTATTTGTTGTGTGTAAGACAGACAAAAGTCTCCTTCTTATTCCCTTCACCCCTTCATGTGAAAGCTCTGCAGTTTGGCCTGAGGGAAGTAGGCTACAAAAGAAGGTATCAAATTTTGCAGCCTTTCCAATGGTGTTGCTGCTGCTCCTTGAACCCAGCCTGAGGGAACCATTAGAGTGATCTTCTAGCAGCTGCTGAAAGGAAGAGTAAAGTTTCTGTAGTGCTCAATCTGTCACAGCCATGGGACCTAGGTTCCATGTTAAAACACAGTTGCAAAATTACTGTATTCAAACTTAGTAACTCTTCAGGTTTATATATTTGCCTTACTTATTTTATCCATAATTATTTATACACATATTATGTAAGCGTTTTTCAAGTAGTTTATTAAAACCATGTGATATTGCTTGCAATATTTTAACTGCCTACACAATTTTTTGTCAAATTAATAGCCCAATATATAAATAGCTTTCTAATAATGTTGTTGGGTTTTTTTCAAATACAAATTTTTAAATGAAGTAGATAGAAAGAAATGGTCCTTTTTTATTCCTGTATCCTCTAGTTATTCTCCTAAGCAGAAGCTGATTTGTGTTATATGATGGTGTGACATAAACCATAACCTAAACAATGTATTGAAGGGAAAAAATATATATGTAATATAGAAGTTTTAAATGAGATGAATGCTATTGTCAGAGTAGGACTGCATTAGAAAATGATTTTTTCATTACTGAATACCAGTGCATAGTGAAACTATTTACACAATTATGAATTAGCAGGTATTTGAATTCTTTTAAGAAATTCTTTTGTTTACAAATGTTATGGTGAACATAAAGTAACAGCAAATTCAGATTTCAGCACAAATACAATTTTTACAGGATTTATAACTGTAAAATGCCTATGCTGCAGATTTTTTTGTCTGAATGTACTAAACTAGTTGGTATTTCATAGACAGCTACAGTGGAACTGTATTTGTCCTTGTTTGTTCCAGTTAAAACTACCTATTGGTGGCTCTTGTGTAAACCAGCTTACAATCTTGAGTCTTGAACTGCTTCACCTTTCTCTTCTCTCTCAGGCTTAAGCACAGCCTATAGTCTTTGGGATCTCATAATGCCCTCAATTCACATTTATTGCTTTAGCTTCTCCATTCTTCTGGAGAAGTACTCAGGAAGTACTCAGATGTGATTTCTTCCTGGGCTTGCTCACTGGTGCCTCATGTCAACTTTGCTTCTGAAACAGTCAGACATAAGAAGAAAATGGTGTTTGGAAAATCCCCACAGTCTCCTAACAAGCCTAAAGCATGTAGAGGGGTTAGGAGTATGTATTATATTAAAATTGGGATGAGCTGAATTTTTGAGATAAGTTTATTTCCCAAAACAAATCTTAACTTTTTTGATCTACTTCAGCCAAAGTGTCTTTTAATTTCGTGTAATATGTAATGAGACCAAAAAAAAAAAAAAGAGGAGAAAATTTTATATGGAGACGCAGCGACCATGAGTGACATGAATTAGTAAGAGCTGGGCATTAGCTGGGCATTAGCTCAAGTCATGAGCAGAAATGGCCATGGGGGTGTAGTTCTTCCATGCTGTCTCCTCTCCAGCAGGTTTGGTGTCATTGTGGTCTGATGGCTGGCCTGTGACTTCAGCAGTGGTTAGCATTTTAAACTCAGCCTTTTTAAAACCAGTGACTGACAGAAATTGAAGCATTGGAGTCAAGCAAATGATAACACATAAACGCTGGGAGACTGTCTTATGTGCCTCCCTGCTGAATTCCTTACAACCTTTTCTCCTAGACATTCTGCCTTCCCACAGGGGAAAAAACCCTCACACTAGACCTTAATTCAGACTTAACTTGTACATCTGGCACTGATGTCTGGTATGTGACAGTGATACTGTCAGCTGTATGACAGGCATCCCAGGTGATTTCAAAAGTCTTTCACAGAGAGCCACAAACCCAAAGTCGCCTGTTTCTGCTGTGGTAGCACCACTACTTTTAGTGCTGAATCCTGTTTTCCTGAATGATGAATAGAGACTTCTCCAAAGACTAGAGGAGCCATTTGGGTTTGTAGCTAATTCATTTGGATTACTGAATTCAGAGGGAGTTTTCCCAGGCTATCTTGAAAACCATGAGAAAAACTAGCATTAAGGAATGAAAGACACTGCAAGTGTGCATAGGACCAATCTGCTTGTCCTTCCTCTATAATTTGAATTGGATTACAGTAATTAAATGAGATTTTTGAAGGCAAGAAAGAAGATATCGTCCAATAACTTGTTCACAGTCTGTAAGAGACCTTTTGCAGAACTAAGAACAAGTTCTGGGTCACTTCTGAAAAATCAGTGTTGGTCTATAACTAGCAGCCTGTTGGGCTGTGTTACAGCTGCTGAATACAAAACATGTGCTTCCCTGCATATCTAGCTGTATTTCTCGTGGAAATACCATGGCTATTGGAATTGAAGCAGAAACCCCTTTATTTTTGTAGTACAGTAATTGTGAAAGGATTTTTTCCCCCTACAGCAGCTTTGTCTTCATGTCTGCCACTTAGGAAAGTTTAACATCATTTGGAACTGTTTTCACTTGTAGAAAGGTAAACCCTGTGTAAGGATAGCCATTTATTGGAATGCTGAGTAAAATGGCAGATGGTCTGGATGTATGATTTTTGTCAGGATTAGACACTGGGAAAAGGATTAAACTGTGGAAGAAGTTGTCATAATAGAAACTATATCTACAACTGCTATGTAGAGTTTTTTAATTATAGTTAAATGAGGTCAGATGTGTTTGAGTGCATTACATCCAACAGGGAAATATTAAGGATGGTCTCTATTGTTTAAACACACAGTCCCAAGCCTTTTTTTAGCAGTGAACCAACTCCACCTACCTAAACCCTCCTTTCAGGCAGTTGTAGTGAGCAATAGAGGATTCCCTGAGGCTCCTTTTCTCCAGGCTAAACACCCCCAGCTCCCTGAGCTGCTTCTCATCAAACTTCTGCTCCAGACTCTTCCCAAACTCCATTGCCCTTCTCTGAACACCCTCCAGGCCCTCAATGTCTCATGGTGAGGAGCCCAGAACTGAACACAGAACTCGAGGTGTGACCTCACCAGTGCCAAGTCCAGGGGGACAATCCCTGCCCTGCTCCTGCTGGCCACACGACTGCTGATACAGGCCAGGGTGCCGTTGGCCTTCTTGGCCACCTGGGCACCCCCTGGCTCATGTTCAGCTGCTGTCAACCGGCATGTCCATGTTCTGTTCTACTGGGTAACTTTTTGGCTACTGCCCCAGCCTGTAGCACTGCCTGGGCTTGTTGTGACCCAAGTGCAGGACTCAGAGCTTTGCCTTGTTGAACCTCATACATCTATCCTGAGCCGATCAATCCAGCCTGTCCAGATCCTTCTGTAGAGACTCTCCCCCAGACTGAGACTCCCGCCCCATCAGTTTGGTGTTGCCTGCAAACTGACTGAGGGTGCTCTGAGTCCCCTTGTCCACGTCCTCAATAAAGATACTAAACAGGGCTGGCCTGTCACCACCACTCTCTGGCCTGTCACCGACACTGTCTGGGCCTGGCTATCCAGCCAGCGTTTTACTCAGTGAACAGTGCACCCATCCAACCCATTAGCATCCAATTTCTCCAAAAGAGTGCTGTGGGAAACAGTGGCATTACTAACATCCAGGTAGACAACATCCACAGGCCTCCCCTCTTCCACCAAGCCTGTCACCCTGTCACAGAAGGAGATAATTTTGGCCAAGGAGGACCTGCCTCTCATAAACCCATGCTGGCTGAGCCTGATCCCTTGGATATCCTGTACATGTTGCATGATGACATTCAAACTGATCTTCCATGACCTCCCCCAGCATCAAGGTTAGACTGACAGACCTGTATTGACCAGATCCTCCTCCGGCCCTTCTTGCAGATAGGCATCCCATTTGCTAACGTCCAGTCAATGGGAATGTCCCAGTTAGCAAGGACTGCTGGTAAATGATGAAAAGTGTCTCAAGTGAGCACCTCCACCAGCTCCTTCAGTGCCCTTGGGTGGATTCCATCTGGCTCCATGAACTCACATGTCTAAATGGCATAGCAGATCACAGAACATTTCCCCTTGTACTATGGGGGCTTCATTTTGTTCCCTGTCTTCAAGCTCAGGGGGCTGGGCAGCCTGAGATCAACTGGTCTGACTGTAAAAGAGAGGAAAAGAAGACATTAAGCACCTCAGCCTTTTCTTCATCCTTCATCACCCCATTTCCCCTATGTCTAATAAAAAAGAGATATCCTCTGAAATATGTCTCTGTAAAAGCAGCACAGTGAAAATTCTTATTATGCATTGGTCCATCTGTTGTATCTGAGATTTTGCTGTTTACCTTCTTTTGTACCACTGCAGTATAACAGCTTCTTCTAAGAATTTCTTTCCCTTCACTGTTTCCATTTTTGACTCATCACATCTAATGTACAGTGTAGTTTAAAACCAAAATGTTTTCATGTGATAAGGGAATTCTGATTGTCCTCCTCATTTTCTAGAGTCCTGCTCTGAGGCCACCTTTGGTTATGATCCACATGTGCTGCTGATCTGGCTAGAATGGTGTGACAAATGTAAGTATTTTGAAGAAACTTGCCCCTGCAAGCCTCCATTTGTGTACTTGGAATTAACAGATGCTTTACAATTCCTGTGTCATGCCCCTGCTTCTGTAATGTGCATACAATGATATCATTCATATCATCATACAAAGATGATGTGAAAATGAGTCACTTAATGTTTGTAATGCATTCAGATGTTGTGATGAGCCCTGTAGGAAAACCCACAAGCAAATGAATAATTCATTGTTCAAATCAGGCTTTGAACAGTACATGGTAAACAAGACATGGTACTTCACACTGAATAGTGAGAGTAAGGCCAAATAATTAATGATCACTTGTTCAACTATCATGATTGATTCAAAATATTGAAAGGGAATGGCGTCTTGTGGAAAGAGTGTAGTCATGTTCTAAGGGACTGGATGCTAGTATATTATGGGAAAAATAAATAAAGAAAGATAGTTTATGTTTTTTCTTTTATTTTGTTCTTTCAGTGAACTTTAGTATTAGTTATGATGTGTGTTTTGGAACAAGATGAAGTGTGTTAGTCTTCCTAAATTACCTGATTTTAAGTCTGTGTATCTCCCATTACATAGGTATGATAGTATTGGAGAATCCTAATCTCTTCTTAAATTCTGTTTTCATAGTTTTTTGCTGCCCAGTGAATCCTTTTAGTATTTGGTGTTTAAGCATCAAATGAAGGGTGTAACACCTTCTCTGGACACTGTCGTTCAGTCTTTGGATATATTTTTTTAAAATTTTGATGTATCATATGTATCTTGATATGAAATTATATTAAGAGCAGCTAATGGAAGAGGAGATGTAAACTTTCTCCTAACTGCAAAAAAAAGTTTAGTTTTGATGGAATCATATGTTCTGGAATAGCTTGTTCCTGTGTTGAACCTTTTGACCTTCCTTTCCATGATAGCTCTGAATGTTTACATTCTGAGCGTGAAAAAGAAAACTGAGGGAGGTATTTGCAGCTACACTACACAAAAATATGTCAATAATTCAGGCTGACTAATAGCTCCTCTAGTAACCAAAGTCACCTGCAATTTTTTATAGTCCTAGAGCATAAGCCATCCAGAACGTATAATCAAGTCCACTCTACAGATGGAACAGATTTTTTTTTCCCAGGCATCTCCTCCCTTCTTCCCTAAGCTGAAGCTTTAAAAATCAATTCCATAATTTGATCAGTTTAAATTCCTGAATATGCTGAGGCAATGATACCAAACTTCTAGAATTTCACTGCTTCCAGTGACAAATCTTTTGGCAGTGCAGCATCAAAAATAAACCAGAATTTTCTTTAAAACTGTTACAATTCACATTTGTAATTTTAAAAGTATTTTAACTGTATTTTTTATGTTTTACATGCAAAGACCACTGAGCATAGACATGTCCAAGAGACAGCCACAGCCCATGTTAATACAATGACATCACTCACTGTGATAAATAGCAGTTATGTCACACCCTCTTCTGAAAACAAAAGCAAATCGTGTTTAAAAACAATTCTGTATTTCACACTTCTGGAACAATTTAACATAGTGCTACTGCTTCATAATATTTGGGCAAATTTTGAGGGCTAAGCTTGCAGAATAGCCTAGTGATTGGAATGAAACAGAGGATCAAATATAAAGGGATAAATCTGCATTTTAGGATTGTAGAGAAATGTGAACTTCAAGCAGATCAACAAGATAAGAAATGTAGTGAAAGGAAAAACCGTTCTTTCCTAGATTCTGAAGTTGGCAAAGAACAGCAAATACAATTTTTATGTTTTTTACTATAATGTATGTGAAAAGAAAAATTGCAAAGGATAAACTCATCTTGTGCAAAGATGGGCCAAATTATTACACCTGTAGGTTCAAACATTCAGGGATTTCTTAGTTTCACTGGCCTTTTGTGAGAGATGAGTTCTGGATGTTAACTGGTATTTGTGTCTGGTTTTGTCAGCATTTTCTTAAGGTCCTGCATAATTTTTAACCTGAGTTCATAGTAAGTCCTACACCTCATCAGCCTCACAGCCAAAATAGGTGGATTTCTCAAGTTTGCAGGTATTGGAAACTTAAAATGAGACCTGTAACTTGGAGACACAAGCTAGTGAATGTAGGTACCTGAAGCAGTCTGTGAATCTGCTGATGCCAATCAGGCCCTGAGTTAGAAACTACTGACTTAGTTCTTTGCATTTTTTACCCAGGGATCTCAAAGCCTGTTATCCCTAATAAATTACTCTTGTCCACAACGTGGAAGATGTATGTAAGTTACTATTGGCTTATTTTAAGCCTGCACAAATGGAAACATAAATGGGCTTGGCTTACACTGCATGCAGAAGTGGTGTCAGGAGCAGAAACCAAAGGTCTTCTTTCTCCTCTGGGTCAGTTGACTCAGGAGTGTGAGAAAGCTCATTCATGTGCACACAATTCTGCCTTCTGTCAAAGTCTTTAGCCTGCTTCCCAAAGAAAACAAGACTATTTTTTTTCTTTTTATTTCTCCTCTCTCCTTTTTATTATTTTTTTTCTCCCTATGTACCTCTTCTGCCTCATCCCTTCACCCAATAACCTTTAGAGGTTATTAAGATCTTGGCCTTAGGAGGTTTGGGCAGAGTTGGAAGGGAAAAGCAATAAAAAATGTTATGAAATATGGGACTGGCTAGAAGAGGCAGATAAATTAGTCCTTTCTGAGAGATGTGTGAGCCTACCAGGTCTGTGCTCTATCTGGCCTGAGAGGTTGGCTGAACCTCTTGAATTGTTGCTCAGGCTTTACCATAGCAGGACTGCCTCTGTGCCCAGCTGGGAGTTAGCTGATGGAGGAGGGATGTGTGGAACCTTGTTGAAATGGTGTCACTGGAGTAAGGGTTGCTGGGAGTTGTAATTGGCCATAAATGAGAGAAGCTTAGGTTTTATTACTGACACTGTTTGCAGAAGAACTTGGAGCTATTCTTTCTGCCTGTAAAAATATATTTAGTCTACTTGGGAATGTCCTGTTATAATTTTGATCAGCTTGGCAGTTAAAAAAGGTATTTCCAAAGCAGAAACTTATTTAAAATATTGAACTCTAAGCCCCTTCAAGGGAGTGTTTATTTAAATAAATACATGACAAACTCCTAGAGATGGTTTCTTTTTTTAAAATAATCTTCTAAATAAGTGTCTTTTTGCAGTTATGTCTTTCATCTCATGGGAACTGTTACTCCTCGTTTTAATACCAAAACATCATCAAAGTCAGTGGGAAAGAAAAGAAAAAAAATTGTATCTGCAAACTCCCAAAATAAAAGCTTAGTGTATTGTTATTGAGCTGGGCAAAATCCTATCCTGGTAATTTTAGACTTTGTATAAGGAATTTTCAGAGTTGGAACTTTTAACTGCATTGGTGTATGGCCATAGAATTACTCTTTTCACCAAGAACTACATACATGAAATGTGTGAGGAACATGTGGAGTGATGTTTAATTTTGTTCTGCTTTGGAGTACAACATTGTAGGTATTTAGCGTAGAAGAAAATCAGAAACGCATATCAGAAACATGTCCCCAGTTAGTTTGGAAGAGAAAAATTGAGACTGCTGTCCCTCCACTCTCCATGGAAAATCTGCTAACTTGATATTCTGTAGTCTGAGCGGGCTCTCAAGGTCATCAAAGTAATTTTTTGAAGCCTGTGGCCTTAGTATTCCTATAGATAATAGCATCAGGCCCATTATCTCATACTATTCAATTTTGTTTTGGCTTCCTGCAATTTACATCCCATTGTCCACTGATATTTTCTGCTTTCTTTTAAACTAAAGTCAAATAACACTTCCTATGTTGGCTCTGGACTTAATAAAAATCAGACATGCAACATTTGGGACTCTTAAAATAACACGTTTTAATACAAAGATGTGAGATATCTTTTGAAATCTGTAGTGGATATTTATTTCCTGCTGGGCTTAATTTAGGAATCTGGTGCTAGCATTAAACTGAGGGGAAAAATGTTTGCTCTTTCATCTGTGTGCCACATCCCATCCAAAATCACAAACAGCTCCTTTAAATTTCTGATCTTTGTCCCCTGCTGGATGTGCATAATACACATGCCTGTCTGACATATGAGACAGCCAGAGCCTTAAGAAAAATAATAACATTGCTAAGCTTATGCTTCTTGTCTTAGGCCTCAAAATCATCTGCATTTTGGAGAATGACAAGTGTCCAAATCTGTTTTGATTTAATAAAGATGCAGCTTTTCCTTTATTTGAAGAAATTTCTTTGTTACCAAGTCAAAAGTCCCAATTTTATTGGAAAAACATAACACAGGTAAAAATGCTTGGGCAATAAATACTTTTCCCACATCAGAGGACCATTTCCCTTTTTTTAATACTGCCTTTGAATACAGAAGTTAATACTTTCAGGAGTGTCACCTTAAAATTGAAAAATTTTCTCAGGTCAAACCCAAATGTGAATCTGTCTTTAACACCTGGCCATGTAGTTCTTACAAACACTCATTAGGAAGGTGTACACCATAACGTGCAGAAGAACTTCTGGTTTTGTGCAAGCTAAAATGAAACTGTGTGGCTTCAGACATTCAACTGCTTGGATCACATCAAAGAACTGGGATCAGAAGCTTTAAAAGAAGTTTTCACTTTCTGTTTGATAAAAGTCTATCTTTGCTTGAAAAATCATCTTGGGCCCATTGTGCTATAATAGAGATTACACATGAAACACATATTTTAAAAGAAAGTTATTAAGTTGTAAAATGTAACGTTGAAAAGTTTGATACTAGAATCAATATTGGTCCTGTAATCTCAGTGGGTATGTTGTATGTAGACATTATGATACAGATTTTAATTATTTGCTTGCATCTTTTTTCCTCTGTAGTTTCTCTGCCTCATTTACATATACATCCCTTCTCACCTCTCCCTCCCCTCAAAGAGAAAACACTCTTTAAACTGACAAGCTATTTGATGTTTTGTTTTCCCTTTATGCAGTATAAGAGCAAGTTGCACTAACTGTATGCTGTTCCAGCCCTGATATGAGGGCAAAGTAATTAATTCTTTCCTGCAATTCTCTGTGGCACTTCGCCAACTGAGGAGCAGAATGATCCTCTGCAGCCTAACACCAGCTTTTTAGTTGCAATTGCAAGGAAAGTCCTTCCAGGACAAACTTAGAGAATTTATGTATTGAAATTTAAGTTATTTTTACGAAGTGTCTGTGCATAGATTTAAATTTTCTACCAGGCAGGGAGATCTGAGAAGATTCTGAGTTAAAAAAAATAGGAAGAAAAAGCAGGCATGTTCATAACTGACAGGCATGTTGCCAGTTCCCGATCCAAAGCAAGTGTCTTCTAAGGCTTCCCAAAGTAAAGGCCTCCAGGATTTTACAGTGTGTATTCTTCAATTCATTTGTTTGTGAAAACTGAAGTTTATATTTATAGAAAAGCAAAACCTCAGGCCAAACAATTTAATTTGCTGGAAAATAGGTCTTTAAAAGTAAAAATATCTGACCCAGTTGGTAATTGAGGGTGCTGTTTAGCTAAATGTTTTAGTTTTGTAGAAGACTAAGAAAGTGTACTAAACTTTGATTTTCTTCAAATTGTTCTGTTGTTACCATATTCAAAGTATTCTGCTCATAGTGGGCACTAATCAGCTGTGCTATGCTGGTAAGAGTATGCTGGTCAGATATGCTTTGGGTCTGACCTGCTTTCTGTATTCCAGATTCCTGTCTGTGCCTTATACAATCACACTTTTTCTTCTTCTTTTTTTTTTTTTTGACGATGTTCAGTAATAGAAATAAACTAGAACTTAATCCAAGGCAGTGTGAGTGTTCATTTTTAAAATGAGATTGTTTACTCAGTGTTCTTCAAAGCTGGCTTTGTCTAAAAGGGTAACATGATTTTTCAGGATGTTTTCAAAGACCCTAAACTCTGGTTAACACTTGATATCAAAGGAAGAAACTAAGGAGTATTTCTTTGGAGCAGATATTTTGCTTTCTTGGACTTTATCTATCTTCCAAATCCTTGGTATTGACCTTAAGCAAAGTGATGAAACTTGAAAGGAGCAGATATAGCTCAGCCTCAGTTAGAAGGGACTGCTCCCAAGCACCTCTCCACCTGGCACTCCTGATAAAAAGTTGTTTTAACCATAGTGTACTTCAAAAAGTCTACTCAGTGTCCTTATTTTTTGTCCCACACTGGGCACATATTACATGACTCAGAGGTCATGGTATGTCCCAAGTGCAAGACACTGATGTTTTTTGCAGTCTCTTTGATCCATTATTTTCTTTTACTTTACCAGAGAGAGCTCAGTTGCAAGCACACACTGAGGTACAGGAGAATAAACTCAGTGAGGGTCTCAGTGATGTGATGTTGCATCTCCCACACCATTTTGCTGATATTATTTCGGTATACCATGTTCATCATTTATGTGAAGTCGAGATTTGTTGCATTGATATTAAATCTCATGTAGGCAGCATTTC
Source organism: Hypocryptadius cinnamomeus (assembly GCA_013400635.1). Taxonomy (NCBI): domain Eukaryota; kingdom Metazoa; phylum Chordata; class Aves; order Passeriformes; family Zosteropidae; genus Hypocryptadius; species Hypocryptadius cinnamomeus. Next base: position 31,495 of record VYZP01046684.1, on the reverse strand, counting down.
TCTCATTTGGAGGTTGAGGTAGAAAGGTAAGGTAAGCATCATCAAAGGGCTGTGTAAGAACCAGCTCTCTGTCTTAACAGTAAGCTGCCACAAAATGAAATTGTCCTGATGATGAGATGCCATTAGTATGTTACCTCCAATAAGGTCTTTATTTCATCAGCTGTGTCAACACTGGTACAAGAATGAAAATGAATGCCCAAGTGGTACACAGGCCAGCTCAAACCACAAAATTCAACTTTTTATCTTCAAAAAACCTCGAACCAGTTGCTCATAAAACAAACCATCCCACCATGCATTCTAGTATTTTCTTTGTGAAGTATTTGTTCAATAAAAAACCTGCCCTTTTGAGTGTCTTTACAGGAAGGTATACTAGAGGGAAAAGTTCTAGGCTGGTGGTAAAGCTTTCAGAAATTACAAATTGTTTGAAGACTTCTAAGGCCAATATTTTTATTAAAAGTTTGGACATTGAAGGCTGCTTCACTGACTTCCAGTGAGACAATGTTTCTGAGCATG
>VYZP01046684.1:931-20977 GCA_013400635.1 Hypocryptadius cinnamomeus | reverse complement strand
GTATGATTCTGCAAAACAACAACAAAAAAACCCCTTAATATTTCCACAAAGTGGTCTTAAAAAAAAGTCTGAAATATTTTTGTAATTATCAGCAAAGTGCTAAGACAGTATTGGAGTGATTTAATTAAATGACAAAACTTAAGACTCTCAGTTTTAGCAAATTTGACTTTGTGTGATCACACAATGTGAAATTCTCAAGAAATTTTCAGTCTTGTATCTAGATTTCTTTGGTTCGCACTCAGCTCAGTAAGAGCAGTGCTCTGATTTCTGCCTCCAGCTGTGTGGTACATATTTTACAGCCTTATGATTAGCATAACTTTTTTCCACTCAAGCATTCCTCATCAGTGTGCGCCAGCTTCCTCTCCCCACAGTGGGCCTTCCCCAAGCTGCTTTTGGGAAATCCTAGGGAAAGACAACTCTATGCATATGCTGCTGCTTCTCTCTGTCCCTCCAACATGTTTGTTGTTCCTAGCTGTAATGTGCTTTTCTCCATTTCTGCAGGTTATTTTGCAAATCATCCAATAAACAAGAAGTAGCGCTTCTTGTTTATTCAATTCAATTTTCAGCCTAAGATAATTCTGAAGATTGCACCTCCTCTGAGATTTAATACAACAACTCTTCCTCACCAGACAGTGCAAATAGGCACTGGTGAATACAAGGGCAGGAATACCTGAGAATCATTTAAATAAACAGCAGGCCAAGCCTTAAAGCAAAACCCAAACAAAATATATTAATCAAAATGGTTTATCAGTAATGTTTTGTGACCAAGACCAAAGGTCAGTGCAGTAACCTTTCAGTAATGCATCGTGCAGTCATGCAAAAGACCTGGTTTCTGTTCCCAGGCTTGATCTGAACAAACTTGTGTGGTTTGTTTAATCTCTACTGGGAGAAAGCTTTGCATTGCTCATTGATGATTTCAAGGGTGACCGTACGGAGGGAAGTATGTGCCCTTTTGGTCCTGAAATGGGATGATGATGCTTGAGAGAACAAGTTTTTAGGGACTTTCAAGTGCTAGAAATATGCAATGAATGTTAAAAAGGAAAATACGGAGTTCTTGCTTTTAAAACAGTTTAGCATTGTAAACCCTTGAGAAGGTAAAAATGTGTGTAGTGAGTCTGACAACTCTGTGCTCAACATACAGGATTCCCAAAGCATCCTGCAGTGCTCAGAGATGCTTTGTGCCAATAGGGATGCTTAGGTTTCCAAGTTACTAAAAAGAAAGTTGTTTTCAGTGAAAACGATAAATGCACTTAAAGAAGAAAAGTTAGGGAAGCTGTTGTTGCCCTGGTAATCATAACTCTTTTAAGTAGCATGGCAGTTGTTTTTAGCTGCTGACCTCTTAATGTTTCCCTCTGCTTATTATTTCCAGTGGTAATTTAAAAATTCTATTATCTTTATTTCTTCTTTATTTCATATTTATATATTTTTGATAGTTTTGTCCCCAAAAACAGTGTTGTTCAAATACAATCTTTTGTGTGTTGTTCAAAGACAATCTTTTTCCCTTCTTTTCCACACATGTTCATCTGTCCTCAAGCAGGGCAGAGTGAAAGGGGCAGAGGAGGAATCATTGAACTGAAGTTCAATGACATCCTGGAATAAATGATTTCTAAAAAATAATTAATGTCTTGTCTGCCAGACACAGAACTCCTCATTTAAACTTATTATATTTGTCATGTATCAAAATCACACAATGATGTAGGCAAATAGTAACATGAGAAAAATAATATGACTGTTGTTTCCAGCTCGTTTGATGCAAACTATTTTTTCAATATCAAAAGAAGTCTACGTATGTTTTCTGGCGTATGTTATAACCTTGACATTGGTTTAGAAGTATGCTAGCCTTAGTTGGAATTGTGAGATGCTTTCTGTTCTTTCTCCTCAGGAGTTAGCTCATGATCATGACATACCCATTTAAAAGCTTTTTACAATATTTCCTGGGCAAGCACCAATTTTCTTATGGGAAAATTTGACTTTGGGTGAAAAGAAGGGGAGTAGAGGAAAAGGAGATGAAAGTAAAAAATTAGCTTCAAATCACTGCCTGCCACCATCTTGAACTATATTTTTTTCACTTACCTTTGGAAGAGGAACAGTTGGAAATTGCACAGCATCAGTAATCTGCAGTGACTATCTTGTATAGTAGGATTTTCCTTGGAGGTATACACATTCTAGGTGATTTACTTCTTGCAGCTTAAAAACATGTTATTTTTCAGATGCATAATTCTCTTTTGCCTGTTGCCTCATGGTAAATATTGTGGAAAAAAAACCCCTTGTGCCTCTGTAAAAAAGTTATTTTGAAGTCTTTCTACTTCTATACTGCTCCTCTGTTTTCTGTGATTTCTTAAACACTAATTAGGGGAAAGATGCTCTCGCTGGCTACTTTAGATATTAGATGTAGGTGTTATTTCTTTTGTGGCAAAGGTAGGTCAGATTATCTAGCACCCTGTCCACTTTCATCTTGAAAACCTCCAGCAATGTGGACTTTGTCATGTCCCTGGAGAGGCTGTGCTAGTGAATGATTCTTCTTGCTGTAAAAAGCTGATTTCTTACATCCAGGAGCAAAACGCTGGTAGCTGATGTTGAAATTGTGTTTTGAGAAGAGGGGATTGTGAGAGCTTTGTGTGTGTAAGAGAGAGGGAGAGAAATTCCAGTGGAAGTAGATAAACATGTTTGAGCAAAGTTTTATTGAGGGGTTTTTTTTGTTTGTTTTGTGTTTTTTCTTTTTTTCTTTTGTTTTTGGTTATTTTTCGTGAAAATAAAAAATCTGAAGATCACTTCTAAATGTGCCTTTGTTGTTTCAGAAATTGTTGGACGGAGAATGTTTTGCCTTGGCTTCACTCATTGTGAAATTAATCCTTAATTAAACCCCCAAAGTAATGCATAGTTGGACATCAAAAATATGTGTATATGGGGCATGTTTTGATTTACCTTAAATCTGTATCCTCATCATACAACAAGCTAAGCAGTCTAATAATATCACAGCACATAATGACAATGTCAGACCCAGATGACCAGATAGTACTCTGTAACTCAAAGAAATACAGTTAGCATTTGCAAGAGAACAGTCTTCTTTTGTAATCATTATTCTCCTTGGCATTTCACCCAAATTACTAAGAGGGTTTAAAACTTCCAAACAAACTCTAAAAAGCTTCTCTGCCAACATCCATACTATTCCATATTTGTATCCAAATTTGCAGATGAAGTCAACATTTGGGGGGGTTGGACAAGATGATTTCCAGAGGTCCCTTTCAACCCTAACAATTCAGTGACTTTTTAATTTCTGTTTATTGCTGATGCAAAGGATACAGAATGTTTGGGTGCCGGGAATCCAGACACTGGTATTGATCACTTTAATTTGCTGTTCATGCAGCAGGCCACCTTTTGACAGGCTTCTAGTTTTGTAGGTTTAGGTCTGTGCTTTCTCAAACCCCTTGGTTTGTCAAGATCATTAAGCACTTTTGTAACTTCAATAATTCACATTGCACTCTTTGGAGATCCAGCATCTTACTTCAACAGTCCAGGGAAGAAATATCACTGGCAGCATGTCAGAAAATCAAAACATAAACTTGCAACTTAAATACCATGCAAGTGCAAACTGGTATTCAGTGATGGTAACACCTTGTCTTTTCTAATAAATGGAGTAAGCAGGAAAGATACTGTTAGCTTAAAAATAAAAGAGACTCACATGATTAGGCATAGCTAGTATTTTGTGAAATTCTGTTTAACATCTCAATATCCACTTAAGAGCAAAGTCTAGTGTAAGAATAACTTCAACACAAAAGGAACCCATTTTTTCCCTATTAAAAAGTTCTCTAATCACTCTGTATAATGTTGCTGTTAGAGATAAAAAAAAAAAAAGTTTTAATTACCTGAAATCCATTTGGACAATGTTAGCTCTAGATCTTAGCTTCATCTTGACTGCTCAGCTCAGCTCTGTAAGAGAGACATTAATAAAGATGTGGGAGATGGGAACAGAGCACAGGTTCTAAGAAAACAAACAAAAATATCCTGTGAGGAAAAACGAAAGGAGTAGAAACTGAAGACAAAGTATAAAGTAACCAGGGAGTATGGAAAAGTGAAGGAATAAAGGAAAGGTAAAAAATTAACTTGACAAGTTCTGGTAGAACATACCAGGTATACAAAATATACGAGGTTGCCTGTCATTTGGGGTCAGAGGAATGTTTCAGTAGCTTATAGATGGACTGACAGGCAATCTTATGAACTTTGCTAACTCAAAAAGTGGAACTGAATGAAGAAACTTAGAACAGATATTAATCTTTGAGTTCAGGAAAATGTAACAAGCTTAAAACAGTTTAAGGATTACAGATCCACGAATTTGCTGAAATGTATATAAACTTCACAGAGTTTGTATAGCAATCCTAATTGTTTATTTATTTTTGGCTTAAACTTTAGGGAGTAACCTCATCAAACAAGGGGGTATGCTCTTACTGCTGCTCATCATAGCCTTGCAGGGGGGAAAAGGAGGCTGGCACACCTCTGTGTGGTGAGTGCAGTGGTGGTATTTCTTATGTGCAATAATACAATTTTGTTGCACTGTCAAAATATAAAAAGGCAAATGTGATAAAATTTATCTACAACTGTGCAATGTGTTTTCACCCCATGGGACAGATGAGAAGAGGTGGGAGGATGTGAATGTTAAAATAACAGGAGGAGGAGAGGAGCCAGCTCAGCGCTAGTGCCCTTAACTGTGGCTGTGGCTATAAAAACAAATTAGTGTGGCGTGAATTCATTGTAAATTCAGTGTTGGTTACTGCCTCACTACATGTTTTTGACCTATGGTTAATCTGAAGTAGTGCAAGGTGGTTCCCATGTGCCAGAAGTGCCTATCAGGGAAATTCCCAAGAGCACCTGCCGGCCTGCGAATTCATGAGCTCCTCTGCCTTGTGCATGTGCTCTTATCATGGCAGAGAGAAAAATCTGCCCGGCATTTGAATATTGTTTATTAATTCAATGGGCAGATATGTTTCAAATTATGTTTTACTGCACAGCTCTGCTCTGACTGCACCTTTTTGTGGTTTTTATTTTTTTTAATTTTTTTTTAAATTTGTGAATCAACACAAAATAGGCAATAAGGCTGGTTGGTGTATATTTGGCTGTCAAAAACTGGTTAAGCTAGCTAGCTTTGGTCTAGCTCTTATTTTGTGCCCAGAAGTAACTTTGTAGACATAAATTAAAGCATGCAAATACTTGTTTGATCTGAGATTGCAGTAGGCAATTAGATATCTTTGGAAAAAATAGTCTGTAACTATTTCCTGGAGTAGAGGAATGAAAGAGAGAAGGGTTTAGAAAGTAAGCAGTTGCTGTTTTATATTATACTAGGGGACCACAGCAGTGCAAGCCATTTTAGGCTCAATCCCTGCATTCAGAAAATTGGTTCACATTGTAAACTCGGCCTGCACTGGGTTCATGATCAGAAGATCTCTTGTTTTATCCCTGGACAAGTGGATCATGTTGCCTCATGACTTTCAGAGTTTTTTGTCCTTTCTGACAGTTTACCTAGGGATTCATAGGAATGAATAAAGATACCTCTGGTAGTGTGATCGTGTTACCTAAAGCTAATTGAAAGGTCTTAAATACAATCATTGCAAGTTTTTGACAAATGTCATTATTTAAATATAAAGGCACGAAGGAATGAATTTTCAAAGCATTGCCTGGAGGATTGGCAATATTTCCTTCTTTGTAGTGAGAAGAGTAGTACATTTTAGACTTTGTCCTGTATTTGAAAGAGCTCAGTAGATGAGATCTGAGGGCCTTTGAGTTTAGAAAACTTTGTTTTGGGAGGTCCAGGTTGAACTTTAAAAGCTGTGTATAGCCCTCAAAGCCTGGCCTGCATATTCAGTTTCCCTGTCATTTCAAGGTGAGAAGAACATTTTTTTGCTTGCAGGCTTTTCATTAATGTTGAAGAGAAATCACGAGAACAATCAGCTCTCACGATGATTTGAATTTCTTTTGGTAACAATTCATGTAAATAGGTGTGCATATGCAAGCTAGACATAGCTTTAGGGCTGCTGTTAAATTGTCAGTGTATCTGCCAGTTGGATTAAAATTGGACAGCTCTGACTTAATGTGCAACACTTTTAGTTGTAGGAGTGGCATTTAGAAATACTACCTTTTCTGGAAGTAAAGTGGGTTGACCGTGAGTTGGGATTTGGGGTGGGGGGGAGTTGTGGAAGTCATAGAAAACCAAAACTCTTTATTTCTTCTGAGCTGTTACCAGCTCAGGATTGCTCTTGGATTAATATCCAAACAACTAAGCAATGCCTTCTAGCAGTTGTATTAGTCTCTCTTTGAAGCAGGTGTGCCATGCAAGACTTTCAGATACAGAATCACAAACTGGCTTGGTTTGGAAGTCCCCTTGAAGATCATTTAGACTCTCCTGTCTAGAGAGACTGGTTCACTAGATGAGGTTGTGTCCTTGAACACTTCCATTGATGGGGTATCCACAGTTTCCCTGGGCAACCTGTGCCAGTGCCTCACCACTCTCTGAAGAAATTCTTCCTAATACCTAATCAAAACCTACTCTCTGCATCAGTGAGCTCTCTTGGTGTGTCCTTGACTGATTAGAAGTGATGCTTGCTTCTGCCTCTTTTCATTTGGTTTAAAGCAGAGCTATTGGAATGCAGGTCCTCTCTATTTGAGAAGACAGAAATACAAAATAAGCTGAGCCCCATTTACCTGAACATAGGAGACCACAGTAAAATTGAGAATATTTCATCACCCAACACACCAAGTGCAAGAGTTTCCTGCAAATTGTTTGAGAGATCAAGGCCTTCCCATGTGAACACAGTGCACACAGAAGAAGGAGAAGGTGCTATTGGAATGAGGCAATGAAAACCAATGTTGATTGCACAAAATACATGTGTTTAAGCAGCACTCAGGGTCATTTGTCCCTGTTTGCCATGGTGATCTTTACAGTAAAGGTGTAAATTTCATAGAATTTTAAGAAAATTTCCTGCTCACATTTATGCATTTAAGGTAGTGTGTGTGGAATTGCACTTAGGTAATAAGTACCTAAAACCTAATCTGAGTATGGAAAACAGACCCAACAGAGCAGACTGGGAGGGAAGTGGAGAGTCAGTATTGTTCTGTGAGGGTTTTTAAAAGGTGTGGATAGGAGGATTTTAAGAAAATATGAGTCTAAAAAAGGTGCTTTAGCTGTGCTTTCAAATGCAAAAGGTTTATGTACTTACCTGCTGGAAATCTGTGGCACAGAGAATCAGGGCAAAGAGGTTTTGAAATCCTTGGGAATAAACAAATAAAATACTGTCTAGGTGAGTGTACTCCTGTGTTTAAATCAGAGGTTGTTTATTGCGAGGTTGCATCCTCAGGCAGCTGTTCACAATAGCTAGTTGTACCAGTTCTACAAGATTTTCTGAAAGAAAAATCAAGATACGAAGCTTGCTGTTTGCTTGCCAAGGTTTATTTCACACTGGAGTCCTGCATCTTTGCACCCTGTTTTGGGAGCCTTTTGCTTTGAGAAGGAGTCCTCTTTTTCTCTCTTGGTCAGGAATAAATCCCATTCAAGCCCAAAATAAAGGGGAAAGATATCTTTCCTTCATTTTTCTTTTCCTTTCAGATGCTGGGAGTTAGGGGGAAGGGAGAAATGCTAGAAATGGGGAGATGTTAAGAGGAGGCTTTAAAGCACATTTAGCTATAATCATTCTTATACACTCATGCATCTCTATCCTTTTATTAGCAGCCCTCCATGAAGCATGGAGATTAGCACTAGTCATGTGGAAGTGTTTAAAAATTCAAGCAGTGACAATAGGAAGTGTCAGACTGTAATGGAATAAGTATGACAAAATTACAAAGACAGCAGCTATTCATTAATAAATTAGAACCTCATAGGGTTTTTTTTTAAAACTGAAGGTGTCTAACTTGGAAACGATATCCTTCTGGATGCAACTTTATAATTTCCCTTTCACCCTGTTTGGTGGGAAAAAAGTAATCCCTTTTTAATCATAGACCAGATCATGTGTTAATACTCCCCACTGCACATTCAGAAGTAAATTTAGTATGAAGAACTGCAGGCACAGCAACTTCCAAGGGACAGGTGGGGAGCTGTGATGAGTAACCCTGGACGTGGAGCTGTGAGGATGGGGTGAGGAAAAGGGAGTAGAGCAAGCTGGACTCACGACGCCTTTCTCACGCTCTCTGCTTACCCAAAACAGTAGTGTCACACTTGGGGTAGCCAAAACATGACATAAGAAAGGATGTGTCACAGCTGGGTAATTTGGTGGTGTATCCAGGAGGTTTGGGGTGGATGCTCAGCCCAGCACCTCAGCGCACAGGGCTCTGCATGGGACTCCCTGGCACAGGGCTGTGACTCAGGGTTTGGCAGGGGACAGGCTCACCTCCCCCTCCTTCTCAGGCCACTGCACACAGAACACCACCCAGATCTCTGCATTCATGTTTTCCATTTAAAAGCATTCAGGGCCACCCAGTGCTCTGAGTGAGCAGCTGTGCTGGTGGGTCTCGCACTGGCCAGAATGCAGCATGTTCTCAGTTACCCACATTAAATATGGGTGGCCACGGGTCTCTCGGGGAAGCGCTTCCTTGCTATCTGGAGGTGGCACCTATTGTCTGCTCTTGGAGCTCTGCTGCTTGAAATGCTTTTCTTCTGCTTCCTCTGTTGGCAGATTTGCGTGTGTTCAATGGTCTTGAGAAACCTCACATGGGAGAAAGCCTTTTGAATCTGCTGCTCTGGTATAGAGGGACCAGTTTAATGAGAAACACTTCTCTTTAAAAGGATTTTATTAAATAAGGTCCCTTGTTCCTTTCTCCATTCCTTGCCCCTTTTGTTCCCTCCTCTTTCTCAATTGAGGACTATAGGTGACTCTTGGATGTAATATATATTTTCTGATCAGCCCTCTGAAGGCTTCCTGTTCTTCCATACAAGAATGTAATTTCTTATTAATTTTTCTTTTTTTTTTTTTTTTATGAACTGAGCCTATTAACCTGCCTTTCACTTTGTGTAAACTGTAATTAAAATGTATGAAGAATTTAACTTGCAGGGTGCCCTTCTGGATCTGTTGTGGGTCTGCCTTAGCAGCATGCATCAAAACCACTGAAACATTGATTTTTATTTTTTTAAAGAAAGACTCAGGTCATTTCACAGAGGGCAAACAGAGCCATTGAATGAGGAACCCAGGAATGCCTCCTACCTTGGGAACGATTTGTGCAGCCATGGCAGCTACCTGTGGTAGGAAATGCAAAGAATGATTTCAGATCACAGTCAGCTCTAGCAAAGTCCTCACATTCCTGGTCTCCAAATAGCTATTTTATGCTTTAAATTTTCTTCCCCTCCTTTCTGGGAAAATTGGTGAAGACAGTAGAGAGAAATGACATCCTTTGTGACCGTAACTGAAACATTAATAGGGTAAAGTGAAAGTTGTTCTGTGTAATCCATGAGAAAAAATGTCGTGGGAGCCCAGGTTGGCTGCTGGAGTTTAGAAATCTTAGGTAGCCAACTTGTAAATGATAATTTGACAGCAGTATTTGCAGGAGGCTTTACTTATGTGGTGTGTTTGGTTTTGGTTTGGGTTTTCTGTGTGTTTGTTTTGTTGTTCTTTTGTTTGTTTGGGGTTATTTTGCAGTTGTTTTCCTAATTTATTTTTAAATTTCAAGCTATCTTTCAGTTATGATATGATTAGCTATGACTCATCTTTTATTTTCTTGGTACTAACTTTCTAGCCATTTTCTGTGAAGCAAAATATGGAAAGACAAATCTGTGTATATTATATTGCTGAAATCTCTTCCAGTGCAAATAAGGAGTTGAGAGAATTAGTTTAAACGCCACAATTTTTAAGCAAGCTTGATTGTTGATAGCTGTGTCTGTGACACAGACAGATCAAAGATGACAATTTTCACTCTTTAATTTAGTTATTCAGAGGTGTGGTTGGGGTTTCCCCCCCCCCCGTGTTTTTTTTTTTTTTTTGTGTGGTTTCTGTTGTTGTTGTTGTTGTTGTTGTTGTTGTTTGGGGTTTTTTTTTGGTTTTTGGTTTTTTTGGACCTATCTGATTATCTCTGCTTCTTCTGCTTTACACTGCGTTGCTCAGAGCCTGTGTTTTGCAACCCAGAATTCCTATACTGAAAGGTCAGTCTTGGTGAATTTACCATTGTAATCTCTCTATTTCCCTGCTTTTAATCTCCCAATCACTGAGATTTTAAAAGCAGGAGCGATGTTTTGCTGATGAGAGAGTGGAAAAGGAGACATGTATGATATACAGCCTCCAGAGTGGGCTGTCCAAAGATGCAGTGTGAACTTGTGCACTCAGCGGGTCAGAGTTAGCAGAGGCTGAGTGGGTGCTGATTTCTTGTCAGCATCCTTTGGTATTTGCTCCACTCCATGGATGAGGGTGCCGTGAGGCAATGCAAAGTTTAAAGGGAGAAGATGTCTGCCTTTTCCCTAGCAGACTGAATGTGGCCTTTCCTGATGCCTGTGTCTTCCCAGATGCAGCCAAACTGAGTCTGGTGAGCGGCTCTGGACCAGCCTGTCATTTCAGCTGAGCTGTGTCTTTGCACTCAAGTAGCTTCTGGTATGTGCCTTAATTAATTTAATCGTATAATGTGTGCAAGGGAGCCTCCTCCTCTTTCCTTGGATAGTGGCTTGCTCAGCTGATTTCTCATGTAAGAGTCCCAGTAAGACTGATTCTTTTGATGCTATTCTCTCTCTTGTGCAGGGTAAGCCGGATTCATCATAAAGGCAGCGTAGCTGGGCAATTTCTAAGCTGTGGGTAAATAGCAGGACCTTTGAGCCGAGCCATTCCAGATGACCTAGGATGAATTGGGCTGCATTCCTAGCGAGGGCACCCCTTTTCCTAAACAGAAGAATAGCCACCTCTTAAGCACTCCCGCTTATAACTTGGGGGCAGATGTTTTGCAGTGTTGGTTTTTGCTGGGCTGAAAATAAAGCATAAGGTTAGGAAAATATTTAAACTGTAGCATAGTCACAGGCCGAGTGCACAGGGTTTACTTAAGGGAGGAGAGTGCTATTTATGGAAGGCATGTGGTTTACTTCCTCCCCCCTGAAGTGGGAATGTTTCTCTGGAGTTTGGCATGCTCTTCTATATATGTGAACGAAGGAGACCAAGATTTTTGGAAACTTTCAATATATTCATGTCCACTTTCTCACGCCACGTGTGAGAACTTTCTGATTGTTTTGTGCATTCATATTTTACCTGCTAGGTTTTCAGCAGTATTTTTAATCTTTTACAATCAAACTGTGCAATTTTCTCCCCTTTATAGTAGTGGTACGTTGGTAATCTGAATTAAGTGCAAATTATGGGAGCCGATTAGGAGCCAAATGAGAAAAAGACATTACGGCTTTCGCAAATGCTTCATTATACTAAACTGCCAATTTTAAAATTCATTTCACTGAGTTTAAAGTGAAATGTTTAAAGGAAATGTGAATAGCTGGAAAGGTTGCCACGCTTCTTAAAAAAAGATTATATGATGATATGAGATACTTGGTTGTCATTGTGTCAATTATGGCTCGTCAGGCAACATTAGTCTTTGATGTCTGGCATTTGTGGAAGACAGTTATAAGAGAGAGCTAAAAAGCCCTGAAAAGTATGTTTGTTATTTGGCAGGGTTGAGTGAGATATTCAGCTCTGGAAAAAAGGTCTTTACAGTCCAATATTGTCAAGGCAGGAAAATATTTTTATGACTCGAGAAAATGGATGAATTCATTTCCTAATCCTGGGGAACGATTGACCCAGGAGTGGCCAGCCAAAAAATAGGACTTTAAGAATAGCAACTTGATGTGCCCTGAATTTAGGAACCTGTGCTTGTCCCCAAGGTATGTCTCAAGCCTCTTGTCAGGAGTGAGACAGGAAGGTGGTGGAGCTGAGGGATGTCCTGTGCAATGTGGGTTTTCTACCTCTCCATGAGCTTAGGAAATATTTAGTTATCAAATGTTACACCCATGCAGGAGGTTTGAAACCCTTAGATTTTTGTTCAAACCATTAAGCTCTTTCATCTAATGAAAATAACCTTCTTTTAAAATGGAAAACATTAAACCAAACAATAACTGTTTTTTTTCCTAATGACTTTTTTGATCCAAGAGCTTTCAGAGTGCTTAGCCTTGCAACTTCAGATTTATTTTTTTTTTAAATTGCTTTACAAAATCACAGGATGTTTCTGTGGTGAACATACATCTGTGCTGGCTTTTGCTGAGCTTTGGAAATAGGTCAGGAATTAAAGCTCCGGCTTTGTGGTTCTGAGGAAAGCCCTTAAGAAACTCTCTCAGACATAAGAGGGTAAAGAGGGGTCACTGGAAGTACTGTTTGGCCATATATAGATGGCATGGTCTCTCCCATCTGCAAGAATGTACATGCAGGCAAGTCTGTGTATGAGCTGCTGAAACTGGTGCTCCTCAATGCCTGCTTAGGAGAGATTGCTGCAGGAAAAACAAGAGGCAGTCACGGGAAAACATTCAGAGAAACACTCTGCCTTCACGAGACGTGGCTCCTTACACGCCTTAAGCTTAGCTGTATGGGCTAAGCTCAGTCTATTGTTTCTCGTACCTCTGTGAAAAAGCCAGCCCTATGGGCATGGTGCGTTGGGTGCGCGGTGTCATTGCCATGGAAACCGGCACCAAACCTCATCCACACATCGTGCCTGGCTGGCCATGGAAGGAGGTCAGGCCACTGACTGGCTACTGACCGATGGAGGTCGGCTCTGGCATCTGCACTCTGCTGCCCTGGGGTCTTTTGCAAGCCCTCCTAACAGGGAGGTGGTGGGAAGAGGGATGCTGTCTCGCAGAAGGGAAGAGATAAAAAATAGTGCAGGAAGCAAAAATGGCCAATGAGGTGTGAAAAATCAACCATTTTGTCCTGCTCTCAGATTGTACTCTCTTGCCGTAGTTTGTTAATTTTGGGGCTTGTTTTGATTCAGAATAGCAGTGGAAATGAATAACTGCTGCAACATTAGTGGGAGGTGCTTGAGTCATTTCTTATTCCCTCAGCCTGGGTCTCAGCAGGGCGGCACAGAGGAGCTCCGGACGAGAGAAGTGTGCACTGAAAGAGCAGCGTGTGAAGGACAGATGTGGAGAACTTGGCATAGGGATTAAACCTGGACATGATTTCTGAAAGGTTTCCTGAAACATTAAAGAAAAAAAAGTTCAAAGCCTTAGGTACAAAAAAAAAAAACAACAAAAAAACCTAAAGTGAACTGAAATAAAACAAAAACCAGCCTTTGAGGTAAATGGAATTCCCCTATATTTGTCTTTCCTTACCTGCTAGGAATGTTATGGCAGGATTACCAAATGTGAGGTTTTTTCTTTTCACCTGAAACATTAAAGAAAAAATGGGATGGGAGGAGAGGTGATTTGGGCTTTTTTTTTGTTTTCTTCGAGACATTTTTCCTTTCCTTTGGCATAAGCAACTTCTTCCATCACTCCTTAAGTCCACTATATTTGTTAGACCTGTGGGTGGCTTTTAAACAACCTCATCACAGTGTAGCTTTTTGTTATCCTAAAACATCACATTCCAGGCATGCTGTGTAGGCTGCTTGCCTTCAAAATGTGCACAGTTTTTCATGGCTTCTGTGCTCAGGTTAGGGAGAGCAGCTACTGCTTTCTCATCCCTCTTCCTCCCCTCTTCCCCTTCCCAGAGCCCCCGTGTGTGCTGAGGATGCAGCACAGCTGGAAGAGCCCCCCCAGCCCCTTTAATACTGCCTGCAGATGAAGGAGGAAAATCACATTTTTAGCTGCTATAAAGAGGTCTGATTTCTTTGTTGTGGATGCTTGCTTCTGAGTGTGTTTTACTGGCAAAAGGTTAGAGCATGGCTAAAAGGTTGGAAACCTGAGCACGATACAAACCTTGGATAGGTGAAGCTTTAAAGGTTCTTCTCCCTCTCTGTGCCTTGTGCTCTTTTTCCTGGGGTTGTTAATCAACCCAAACTAGCTGGTATAGGTAAGAGGAACACATTAACAAAATCTTTGCCACACATTTGTTTCTACTCCTGCTTTCCAAGCAACCTGTGGGGCTTGTGGGCTACATGCCATTCTGCCAAAATATTTTAAGCATTAAGCCATTCCTTTGGGAGTTGGTATTTATCTGAGAATATATGCACTTAATCTCCAAGTGTGGTAATTTTTTATTTATCTTTTGTTACATAAAAATACATTCAAATCGGAGAACCTGTCTTGCATAAATGTGCAATAACACACTTAGACTTGGCCCTGAGAGGGGCTGGCTGTAGTCAGGTGGTTGTTTAACAACTTGTCAAGGGGAAATTGAGTGCCAGTGCAAGGTGAAGCCTTGAGCTGGCTGGGGAACTGCACTGTGGCTGCTGCTTCCCTCCTGTGTGTTTCCTGCAGCAACTCTGCTCCATGTCTCTTCCTGTGGGGAACATGCCAATGACACAGTACATGGAGCTAGAAAGGGGAGAAGTGAAGCTTGTGCTGCTAATGCTGCTCCTCAGGAGGCTTTTTTGCTTGGTCAGTTTGGAGTCAGGAAGGATGTGTTTGTGCTCAGAAACTGGGATCCTTGGTGGCTTCATTTCAGATCCTGCATTTCTTTAAGAAACCAGGTGCTTGTAACTCCTTTATCTCAGCATCCTCTGGTGCTACTCATAGGGGTGCAGCACATGCACATCTGGAGCTGTGGTCTCTTTGCTGTACCCCTTCATATCTCTGCATGCCTTCAGTTGTGCCACTAATGACAATGTGAGGGTGATGACACATCTGCAGCGTTCCTGATTGTGCATGTGTGCCAAAGCCCACCACAACTGTCCATCCCCTATGATCCCAGGCAGCAGAGAAATGAAATCATTGAGCTGCAATACCATGTGTGTCCAGCTTCAGCATATTCAAGCTGTGTGTGGCTTATTGTCACATATGTGTGTAATTGCTAACTGGGCCTTCATGAGGTGGTGCCCTGAAAATGGGTTGCGGTCATTTTCTCTTTGATTAGTCTCCTCTCTAATTTAAAAGAAGTCTTCCCCTGAGGGAGCTTTTTCTTCATTTATTTTGTTAGTGGATGCTTTATTTGGATTATGAACTTACTTCTCTGTACAGAGCTTAGAGAAAAGAAACGGACTGACAAAAACCTAAATATTCCTGCTAAACCCAAGTCTGACAATGTTCAAGTTTAAAAAGGAAAAGAAGAAAAAAGCAAAAAAAGAAAGTCAAGTTTATTTCTGGTCTTTTCTTGCAGATTTTAAAGTGTTTCTGCCAAGAGAAGTGACCACAGTAATGCATGAAGCTATGGAAAAAACAGCTGAATCTTTTTACATTTTGACATTGTTATTATATCTAGTCCCCTTTTTTGAAAACATAAGTCTGGGAAATGTGTGCATGGAAGTTCAGAAATAAATACCTGAACTTCTTTTAACATGAAAGTATTCAGAATATATAAAGATTACCTTGATAGATATACTTTGTTCTTTAAATGAATTGGTGGAATTTGGCATGCTTCTTAAAGAGGCCCTTTGCCAGTCTTTTCCCATATTCTTAGCTCATGCCTTTGCATAATGATGTGATCCATGGTGGGCAGGAATAATTCGGCCTAACGATGAATAATGGTAGCATTTGTGGTCAACTGATCATGACATTCTCATTTGAGCATTTCTCTTTGGGAACTGCGTCTTTGAGTCATGAGACTTGCAGTAATGTCAAGAGAGAGAGCAGCACAGAATCAGGCTGGATGAGGGAGAAAGGGGACACTTGTTTTCCAGGGTCCACTGTGGTGGAGGACAGAATTAAAGAAAAAAAAAAGCCTTACTTGATATACTGGTAGCTTTACAATCCTCTCTTTGTAACACTTCCTTCCCTCCAAAGTACTTCTGTGTTTAAATCAATGTATGTCTACAGTTCTGTGCGCAAGACCCACTGGAATCTCAGTGAGGGAAAAACAACCTGCAGGAAAGGAGGTGGTGGGAGTAGAGAAGGATGGGGAAAGCACCAGGTTAGGAGAAATTTATTGGTAGACTAAAATAAGCAAATGCAGAAAAGAGGAGATGATTTTTAAACATGCTGGAACCGGACATTCTACTCCAGATTTGGATCCTCCTGGACAGAGGAAGGGGAACATGTTGGTAAACCTGGGGATCAGGTTTAAATGGAGACATGATGTAAACACTGTCATGCCAGAATGACCTACTTCCATCATGCCTCGTCTGTGTCATTTCTAAGTCCTCAGTATTAGGTATATATGAAGGTTAATTACACAGAGATATATTCTTCATTGATAAGTAGAGAGGGATGTGTGAAAAATGCAGAATTCCCCACAGCAACTAAAATAGGCACTCGTGGTGGCTGTGTATAAAAATAGTCTGGACACTATAGCTTTGATTAAAGTTGGGTTTGAAGTACTGTGATTGTGCTGATTAGATGTGTAGGATGTATCTGATTTCTGTTCAAACAAAAAATGTGTTTACAGGAAGATGAATAAATGGGAATGCGATATCTGTGATTCAAAGGAGAAGAATTATTAATGTTCCGATGACTTTTGCAAACTGAAAGTCCTGGAAGTTGGTTGTGATCTAAGAAAACCACAACTGCTCAGGCTTGGTTTAAATTAAATCTCTCAGAATTTGTTTGAATGTATGACTAGGAATCCAAATGTTGTGATGATAGGAGAGCTGACACTCTTTCCATCCTTCAGATATCATTTGCAGGACACTGGAGATGGTGGAAGAACCAGAAAGCTACACTGCTCTTCCATGGTGTAAACTACTGCTGAAAATCATAAAGAAGACAAAAAAAGACTTGATTCATAGTTATGAATAAAGTGACATTAAGAGAACATATGCTTCCTTGTCACATGTTACTTAAGAGATTCTGACATGCACCAAAGCAACTTCATCTTCAAGGGGGGAAAAAAGAAAATCATGCCAAACCTGATAGTCTTCTGATGTGTTCCATTAGTTGTGGATTTCTACAAGGATTAATTGTTATGAACAGAAATGGCCTTACTCAATATGCCACAAACAAAGTAACAGAAGCATGTAAAAGTGGTACAGTTTGTGAGGAAATCTAACTATTCTACAGCAGGTGAAAGGGTTGAAGATAACCTTGTTTGTCAGATATATTAGAAATTGTTTGTAACAGCAGCTCCAGTATTTGGCCCATGGTCTTCAGAGAAGTTTAGAAAAGTATTTTCACACAGTATGTGCCCAAATTTTTTTTTTAACTATCCTCTGCATTTTATTTAAGTTATGTAAAAGTTTGTAACTAGAGACTACAGACCAACTACCCATCCAAAATAAGCAGCAATGTTAGCCGGAGGAGAAGAAAGGAAAACCAGATTAAACTGCTAGAATATTTTCTTTCATTTGAATGACAATGCTTTATAAGAGTTCCAGCTGAAAGTGAGGGCCTGTATAGTTTGATTCAATGCAAAAGCAGTGCACAGTGTGTGGAGAGAACAGAGAGTACACACGGTAATTATTTGACCTGAGAAATTTGTATAAAGGGTTGTGGGAAAAAGAAGCAATAAGGATGTTAAGTTGATTCTGTTACAATTGAAATAAAAGTATATGAAGTTTTACTTAAATTCCTCTAATTTTGCTTTTTATTTGAGAAGGGTGTGAGAAGCTTGATTTTAATCTGGACTAGCCTAACAGAGCTACATTACTTCAATATGCTTTTACTTTCAGGCTCCGTAACATGGTAGCCTATGACGAGAGAAGAATGACAGCCTAGAAACAGCAAATGTTCCCTCGATGAACACCACCAAAGTTTTTACTGACCCCATGGAACACTTCCCCTAAGCAGGCAATTCACCTTCTCAAAATAATACCTGTAATGATGGATGGTAACATTTACATGCACAAAATGGATAATTCCTCACTTAAGATGTATTTAGAGCTGCTGTAGTGGGTTTAACTTCTTTGAATTCAAATGATTTGCACATGCCTGCGTCATGGTAGAGTGTGATCATCTCAGCTTTTCAAAGTTAGATTTCTGAAGATACTGAAGCAAATATTTTGGAAACATGTTTCCTAATCATAGAATTCCTTTTTCACTAAGGATGTGGCTTTGATAAATTATTTACTTACCTGTCCTCAAACATATTTACACTTTTCAAAACCCTTCTTTGTTCGGTTTGTGCCCAAACTGCATGTCCTTGTTACCAGCTTCTGCAGAAAGTCTGAGGGAAGTGGCAGCTGCAGTTCTGTGCAGCTCCAAAACATGAAAAAACATGAGGGAAACAATCATAAGATTTGATTTTTTTTATCTCCTTTTATTTTGTGAGTGTTCACTGCATTAGAATATCCTCACCAGTAACCCTCCTGCAGTTATCAAATGTCTCAGCTTTGTTTCAGTGCTTAACCAGCTGTAAAAGATGTTTTATTGCCTTATGTATTCTTCCACCATTTAAGTAAATCACTTCAGTGTTGTATTATAGATGACTGTAAAAAGGAGAATTTTTTTTCAATTACAGTGACTAGTGGTCAGGTATGCACACAAACCAGCATATTTGGAGCAAGCAGCAACCTGTCCTGCAGTTATTTGAGAGAGGGGAGTATGTACTCATTACCCCATGAGTAATGCAGCAATCCACGTGCCCTGCTGCTGAGGACCAGCTGGCTGCTGTGTGCTATCAGAGCTGCTTGCCAGCAGGCACGGCTCATTAAGAGCCTAGTTGCAGGATATAACATCTTTGCAGTCAATTAACAATGCTGCTCTTTAAAAAGGTCCAGATCCTTCCTGATTCAGCAAAGCACTTCAATATATGTTCAAAGTTAAATGCTTGATTAAAGTTTTGTGTAATGAAGATGTGAGGTCTTGTGCTTGAGGTTAAACAGGTAGGCACATTCCCAAATCAGGGCCTGACATGTTATGGTTCTTAGAGGTTTCCAGGAATCTTGAATATCCTGAAATACTGACTATGCTGATTTCCAAGCTGAGTAAAACCTACAGTGAAAAACAAAATCACAACACGTGACTGTGAAGCATGCAGGAAAACCTTTTAAAATCTATATCTGGTCATCATTGATGCTTGTCTTGCCAAGGAAATGCTAACAGACTGTTTACATTTTTGAAACCCTGAAATAAATTAAAGAAATGACACAACCTTGTAACCTGGAAATGGTGAAAAAATTATATATTTGGTAAAATGAATTTATATTTTGAAGAAAGAAGCAATGAGAGTAATTGAATTGTTATGCACTTCCTGACTGTAATACTTCTCACTGGACAAGGCTGTATTTTGTAGCTTGCTTCCTGTGGTCAAGTAAAGGAACGAGTATTAGGAAGACCAAAATTCAAGCTTTTGCTTTAGCATTTTATGTAACAATGTCTACCACTTTCCCATGCTTGTTTTCTATTTTATGACATCTGCTCAGCTATTGTAATATCCTACTGATAACTCATTGCAATAATAGCCAAATGTCTTTGCTCTAGTTCAGTGGCTCAACAGCAGAATCAAGGATAATCTCTCACTGATTGTGACTTATTTATTAACATAACCACTCTGCTGCTTGTGGATTGTGTCTAAACACCTTACTATGAAACCTGGACTTGGTATTTTCTGTAATAGTATGTTGAATTGTCAGAGCTCACTGCTTCATCTTCTGCAATGTCTCATCTTCTGCAATGTCTCATCTTCTTATATCCCCGCTAATGAAATGCAAAACTCCAGCTGACTGCAATGAGTGTAGATTGAAACCTCAAATAGTTTTTAAAGAACTTGTGACTTCTGGTGAAGCATCCTATGAATGTGGATTGTTCCATACTTCCTCTTATTTACTTTGTCCTGTTAGAGAACAAGTTGAAATAAGCTTCCTGGTGTGTTTGTGACACCTTGCTTGTACATTTTCAGCTTTTGTTTCCAGTCTGATTTGGGTTGGAGTATTATTTTGCTTTTCATTCAATATTTGGACCTGAAACTTTAAATTAGAGAGCCAAGTCTTTCATTTTAATCTCCTGTACAGAGACTGTCTAGAAGTAGTTGGAATTGGATCACAGCCTGTAAGGCAGGCATAGCACCTCCTGTTGAGGTATGTTCTCCATGCCCATAGAGCTGGTTCTAGCTGCCCTGGACACCTCTGGGGCTGGGGATAATGGCTGCTGGCAGC